>JAUELD010043943.1:5933-44365 GCA_031471615.1 Aglantha digitale
AAACATTATGGTGGAACTTTTATTATGCATTCTATTCAAACTGGAGACATTCAACGAAAATTTTCGTTAAGTTTAACAAGTAGTCGAATCAGCAAACCCGATATACCGGTGTAAGATATACCCCCAATAAACGGATTATTCAGTTAGTAAGGGGAGTTGCATAAAGCATTTCGTTATCTCTCTACATATGCCTTGAATTCAATACAATTAAGCCTAACATATATATATATAGCTAAATCATTTAGGGAAGGGTTTATTGGAGATTAGATAATTTTTAAAATAAATTATAAACTTTACCCAAAACATTACACAATATGCGAAAAAATAAAAGCAAAAACCTAAAACAAAAGAAATATTTCAAGAAAAAAAAGAGCTATGAAAGTTGTAAGGAGTTAAAAATGTGAATATATGCTATTGCATTCTCACCTTGAAAGAGACCATTCTTCTCTCTCATCAACTTCAATATCTGCTTGATGACTGGTTCAATCTGCACTTGTGATACCACTGTCACATTATTATACATATCCAGAATAGGCTGTTGCGGAAACGTTGAAGAAAGCACTTCTGATATAGAATTCGGTCGCTCAGAAAGTCTGACCAAGGTGTTTTCAATAGGTAACGATTTCGATCGTTTTATCGATGGAACTGGTTCTCTATACAAAGGTTCGTCTATGTACAAAGAGTTTGCAAACAATTTCTCTGCTAACATACCTTTCCGTCTTTGTCTTTTTAATCTTCGGTCCTGTCTCTCGTTTACAATTTTTGGTCCTTGTTCACTCGTTTGAACAAAGATGACTGTATCGTCCTTCTTGTCTTCGATTACTTCGATCCAAGTCCAATCATTTGAAGGCGTAGATTCTTTGTTTTCGACATACAATGATTCGTTTTGTTGTACTTCCTCTGTTTCTCCAGTTACCCATGATGCGATCCAGGAATACATATTGTGGTTAGTTGTGGTGAAGAGAATATTTTAAGAATATATTCAAAAGTTTGTGTTTAGTTGTAAACGCGTCTGTCGTGTGCACAGTTATAGATGTTACTAAATATTTAACGTTTCTTGGTTTTATTTGACGTAATTTTTTAATTCAATATGGTAGCTACGTGAAATACAAATATAAAATAAATCAAGTTTATTAGCCAACACGTGTTTATTTAAGCAGAATCAAACAATTTCGCTATTTTTGACTAGCTATATAATGAAAACTTCAACATAAAAGATTTATAGCACGCCAAGTATCTTATATAACACTTAAACATAGCAACCAATGTATAGGTAATACAGCCTATAAAAACTCTCTAAAATATCAAACCATCATAACTTATAATATGATAGTTTTAGAAGAAAAAGTGCTGTAAAAAAACGAGCGGGTTTCATAGCTAAAAATCTTTTAATTGTTATAAACAAAGTTGCAAAGAAAGTTTTACCCATAATTCCATAACCCCAGTTGTAAAAACACCAATTCAACGGTTATTAATGAACACCAAGAACATTTAAGCACGCTCATTCAGTCATGGTATAAAGTTTATTTATTAGACTATATTTTTTAGTCGTTTATTATAGCATCTTCAAACGGAAAGTTTGCTTCCTTTTTTTCCAGCAATCCCGCCGTGTTTCTCAAATGCGACTTTCGACCCATATATAAAAAACGACTTTCTTAAAGTCTATTTCTTTATACGATCGTGAGACTTTTTATAAAGATAATGAATTCTTAAGGTTTTAAAATAAAAATGGTTCTAGTTTAAAATCAAAGATGTAGAGAAATTTTGATTTGGTAAATTCATGAGAATTAAGAATGACCTTCAATTAATAATTATTATACTGTACCATTTTAAAACACCGCTGCGTGATCTTTGTTAAAACAAAATTACTTCGAAAATCGATAAAATAAACTTTAAAAATCGCTTATATTATCTACAGCATTGTTAAAACAAATTTTTTCATAATCAACGTTTGTTCAAGAAGAGAAGTAACACTTTTTCTAATGTCAGATAAACCATTGCTTTAGCTGAAAAGTTTTATTTAAAATGTTGTTATTTATACAACCATGATGTAACTAAAACGTATACTCATATAAAACAAAATAGTTGGATTTATGAAAGAAAACTTAAGATTAAAATCAAATATACTTTAATTTATGTCACCTGTATTTTTTCTTTTTTAAAAGTAGATTCCGAGTATCAGAGCTGTTAAGCAAAAAAATCATTTGGTAGAACATATATAAACTACCAATGGCGTTAAAAGGCGCAATGGTTTCGTCAGAAGCGGATTATAACGGTAATTTAACCGGTTAAAACTCATGTAAACTGTTTTCAAATTGCTATGGTTGTCCAAGAAAATATAAAATTATTTAAAAACTTAAAAAGCTTCTTCAAAATCAACAGCAGTACTGACACTCCATGGAGAAACATGAAAGATGTTTTGAATGTCCAAACAACATAGATTAATGCACCCTCATCGGCAACTAGAACAACCAACACTAAAGAGGTTATATGAACAGCGTTATGGATTAGAATGGGTTGAGATATTTCAAATGTTTTTGTTTGTTGGTTTGTTTTTAAACTTTATACAGGGCTGTAACATAACCATGAATGAAACGCGTCTAACTACATTCGACCCTGTGAGCTAGAACTCCGATCATGACAAATATTTCGGTGTCACACTCGGTCATAACATCACATTCATATCGCCGACAAAATCAATTGCTCGAAGCATAACTCTTCGAAACACCATGTAAAAAATACAGCCGTCGTCCATCGTTCACTATACAAATTCGGCTCTACTTCCTACTTACATCTCGCTCCAAAAAGATTTTTAACCCATACCAAGTCAATACAATAACATCCTCGGAACAATAACAAGATCCCTATCAATCTTGCACAGGGCACTCCATCAGAACACGGAATCAACTCCCAAGAAATATCGATTCATGGAACAAAATGGTTCAACAAAATTAAAGACAACGAACTTGACTTCATTACCTTCATTAAAAGTTAACCAGATCAACAACTACTTCCATAACACTCTGCTATAAAACCTGCAGATGTTAATTAACACATTAAACAGTGCACCCTTTAAAATAGTTTAAAACATGACATGACATATGCAATTTGTAATTTACGGGAATTTACTATGACGTAAAATGGCGGGCGGCTATTGGAAAACATAATGATCGTGTTTTTGTAAATTTGACACGATGGACGAGGGCTGTATTTTTTACATGGTGTTTCGAAGAGTTGTGCTTCGAGCTATTGATTTTGTCGGCGATATGAATGTGATGTTATGACCGAGTGTGACGTAAAATGGCGGGCGGCTATTGGAAAACATAATTATCGTGTTTTTGTAAATTTGACTTTTCATCATAAAATGAATGAAAACGTGTGATTTGAGGGTAATGGACTATCAAACTATCTAAATAGTATTTAGTTAGACTGTTTAGTTTTTTTTTATCAAACTAAAGAATATATTCATGATGAATTGAAATTTAGATGTTTACAAATTAAATAAATGACATCCTCTGAACTTAACTTCATCGCAACATTGTCTAGACTTTAAGAAACTCGTTTTTTATTTATGGGTCGAGAGTCGCATTCGGGAAACACGGCGCCATTGCGAGAAAAGTAAACTTTAGTAAATTTTCCATTTGACCATGCTATAATAAACGACTATAATATAGTCTGGTTATAGCAAGAAACTAATTACGCAAAAATAAATATGCCGATCTAGACTATGTATAGTCCTTCTTATATTTCCAGTTACGGCGTTTTTTGTTTTTTTTTGCTTAATCTGAATTGCGAGATTGGAGAATTTTCCCGTTCCGACTACCGAACCCGGGTTTTCCAAAGTGCGACTTTACCTAATCTAATGCTGAACTAGAAATATAAGAAGAACTCTATTTAGTCTATATATTATCAAACTGTTTAACCTAAGTATTAACTTTTGAAATCAATATTACGCAGTATACGACATCATGTTGTTTATCTGTTCAATTATTTCAACAAAATTCTCTATATGGTCTTCTATATAGACACTTTCTCAAAAAACCGAAAACCGAACAAAACATTTCCGGTTTTTCTTTTTGTTTATGTTCAACGAGCGGTTAATAGTTACAACAAAGAACTACAACAAAATATGTTCATTTGTGTTTTCCTTTCCCTAAAACGGTTTCTCTTCATTAAAATTGTTTTAATACGTAACTTCTTGTGATACTACGAGTGTTACAGTTACTAACTAAGACAACCTCGTTCTCATGATAAAGTTTTGATTTTTTATTATGAGGAAAGCAAAACTTCATCATGAGAACGAGGTTGCTAACTAAGAGTGTTATTTCCATTGTTATATATATTCTCGATTAGCCAACTAAAACAAAGCAATATAAAAAAAAATATTCAAATATAATATTTGTACATAATAAAAATATTTTTACCTTTCTGTAAGAAATAATATTACAATGAAAAACATTTCCTTTCAAAATAATATTAAATGCGACACTTAATTTTCGGAACTTTTCTTATTCTATTGCAAGCCCAGCCGATAAATGTTGTACTTAATTTGTACATAATAAGTATCGATATATTAATTATTTAAATCTCTACTCAATTATATAATGTCTTAAATCTTAATAAAGCTTAATACTCGAAAGATATTCCATATAACAAAAATAATAGATAATAATGAAAATCATTAATTGCACTCTTTACGCAAAACAATTATATCACTTTATTTATTAAAAACTATTTAATTTTAACTAGCAACCTCAAAGCACCCTTTGTTCACCATTCATTTAACTTAATTATTATTAATTTCAATAATTTACTTAAATTTATTCTATACTTAAGTTTAAATAAAAAAAAAAAAAATTCATCCAAAAAAATTACCCAATTACAATACAAACACTTAAACAAATTACATTATCTCAATAAAGACATTAACATATTTTCTTATATGCATAAAACTTATTTTTTTACCAATCCCCATATCTTGATGTTACATCCAATTAATACCAAAACAACTACAATAAAAAACATTTATCCTTATATCTGGCCGATCTCTGTAAGCTTACTTTCCGCAAATAATTAACCAATTACTATGATTTAAAAAAATAGCAGCATTAACCAAATAGAATCAAAACAGAGTAAACGAACAACTTCCATTTCCATTTCCATTTACTCCCTACCAAGTTGCCTTAATGTAAACACAATCTTTATTTGTTAAACGAAAAGCCCTGAAACTCGCTTGTTATTATTAAATTGATATTAGACTTACCATTGTTTCAATATCAGTTATACTATATTACATTTATATAGCTTATATCGTCGTTTCTTAAAAATTAAAATATCAGTGAGCAGTTCATATAGGAAAATCACATAAAAAATTAACCTTAAAAATAAAAAAAACATGAAGTAATCACATGAAATATCCTAACCTTAATCCTAACTCTAACTTAATTAAAAAGGCCTAGTACCAAATTACCCTTATATGACTTTTTCATATTTTCTTATATGCATAAAACTTATTTTTTTACCAATCCCCATATCTTGATGTTACATCCAATTAATACCAAAACAACTACAATAAAAAACATTTATCCTTATATCTGGCCGATCTCTGTAAGCTTACTTTCCGCAAATAATTAACCAATTACTATGATTTAAAAAAATAGCAGCATTAACCAAATAGAATCAAAACAGAGTAAACGAACAACTTCCATTTCCATTTCCATTTACTCCCTACCAAGTTGCCTTAATGTAAACACAATCTTTATTTGTTAAACGAAAAGCCCTGAAACTCGCTTGTTATTATTAAATTGATATTAGACTTACCATTGTTTCAATATCAGTTATACTATATTACATTTATATAGCTTATATCGTCGTTTCTTAAAAATTAAAATATCAGTGAGCAGTTCATATAGGAAAATCACATAAAAAATTAACCTTAAAAATAAAAAAAACATGAAGTAATCACATGAAATATCCTAACCTTAATCCTAACTCTAACTTAATTAAAAAGGCCTAGTACCAAATTACCCTTATATGACTTTTTCATATTTTCCTTTATGAATCACTTTCCAAATATGTTATTCTCAGAATATTCCCGTGCCGTAAAGCAAACCCGTAAATTGAGACTCTCGACTACATATTAAAGAACGACTTCCCTAAATTCTAGGTAAAAAAATATTTTTCAGGCTTTTTGATAAAAAAAAAGTATGTTTCTGGATTATTCTTTGATCATCTCGAGCCAGAAAAGCAGACTCTAGGCACCCGTTATTTAGATCGACGCTGTCGAGTCCTGGAGTAACATGGTATTTCCATTTAAACCTACTCAAAGGTTGAGAAGGTAAGATTGACCCCGCCAATGTGGTCCAGAGGTGGGGTTTGAACAAGTCCGATCCGCTAGCCACTAGACAACAGCCACCACACATGTAGACTAACGTAGAATAGGTTGATTTCATGCTTGTATAAAACAGATAGAAAAGAAGTTTATAAAGCCAACATCACTGTCTTAAGGGTGCTCGTTTGATGAATTAGTCATTTTATTTAAAGCAGCTACCATTTTAAGTTCAACTCATTCATAGGTCACACCTCAGTTTTTTAAATTGTTTTAACACGTTTCACAGGATATGTTTGAGTTATATGTTCATGAAACATCTTAGACGAAGCAAAAGTTGCTTTTCTATATTTAGAAATGTTTTCAGTGGAAATTTAATAACAAGTATACTACATACGCCGAATTCAATTTAATTTTGCAAATATGAACCTTGTTATATTTTTAAGTGCTAAACATTCTACACATAAGGTTAGAATAAGGTTGGTACATTAACCCTGCTAATAATTTTTACTTCTTTCCCATTTTTATTTGTTATACTTTGTAGATACTTGGGTTAAATATAGATAATTTATATAGCTTCTATATTTGCCTCGTTTTGTCTCGTTTATTCTCTCAATTATTTACATCAAATTCCATTTTTTTTTTCATTCCAACTTATTCATCTACAATTTTTGTAGTTTCAAATCTTATTTTTCTCCACATAATATTTGGGTTGACGTCACGGGTTGACTTCACGCCATATGGATCCTCTCCTACATAAGAATATTAAAGGAACAATACTTGTGGGCGAGGCTCTATAACACTACATGAATTTGTGGTGCATGTATTAAACTTTCATCAAGCAATGTTTGCAGTTCCATACGCTGCGAGAAACACGTTCATTTTAAAAAAGATAAACAGAATGCAAGCTGTGTTTCCTACGCGATTTGTTTCATTTGATTTTTTTCAAAGGACCGGTCATTTAATTTTTTTCAAAGGACCGGTCTTTTGAAAGCGAATTAAGATCATTTTATTTCGTTGAAAAAAATTTCATTTTAAAATATGCAAGGTTGAAAACCTTCAAACTGAAATTATGATTACCATATGTAAGAAAATTGCTAATTACTGAAAAAGAACTGAATAAATGATTTTGAAAATTTGCTATTAAAATAGTAGTTATAGACAAAAATTTCTGATATTATTTTAAATAGTCCTTGATGATTATAGTGCTATTTAATACGAGGAAGTAACGTAATGTTGACTGTAATAAACACGCTGCGATGTCGTAATTTCAATTTCAAGATTTCTAACTTTGCATACTTTATATTCTTATATCTTAATAAGAATTCAGTTAATTCAGATTCCTTTAATTCGGGAACCCTTTAAGAGGGACGAGAAAAAGGTTTTCAAGCGCACTTAGTCAGTTTTTTAAACGAAACATTCTTTAAGAGAAAAAGAGTAGCTTAGTAGTCGAGTATAAAAAAAGAATTCGAAAAAACAAAATAATAAAAAATCAAGAAAAGTTTAGAAATTTTATAAAAGCATCTAACTATAATTAAACTTTTAGCAGGCATTGTGAAAGTTAAACTGATAAAAAAAGAAAAGCCAATTTTTTACAAAGAGGTTTACAAAGATTTGTCGAAGGATAAGATATTTATTTAAAATTCTTTGATATCACAGATGACATATAAGCAACTTCATTGAGTTGATCAAAGATAGTAGACTAGAATAGACTGTCTATTAGAAGTCGTTCCGTAGATTGTACCTCCGATTTTTTGTCGACCTTCCGTTTTCGCCTTTTTTTAAGAAACGGTTCATCAAGTCTACAAAGATGTTCTTTTGATAAAAATATTAAATGCGTAACTATGTTTCATTGGATGAAAAGAAATCCGTAATTGGATAAATAAAAAGAAATGCAGCTGTTTCATTGGATATCTAGTGTAACATTTGTCCTAATGATATTTCATAACATATTTTTTAAGATAATAATGAAAAACGAAGCGTACAAGAATACTTATTTCAAACCTAAATTTCTCAGTTTTCTAAAACGTTTTTTTGTATACAAGTTATAATGAAACTCCAATGCATACGAAATCACATGCTCTCTCTCCCTTGCTCAAGTGAAACGGGGTTAAGTTAAGTTAATAAACAAACAATGACACATACTTTAATGATTGATATTTATATTTTTCGTATATAACGCTTTAGTAACCCCACTACAGTAAATCGTAAACAACAAGAACGAAAGAATTACATAAAGTTCGTAGACGAATATTATTATTATATAATATTATTCGAAATGTGATCCTTCATTTCTTGTTAATATAAATATACCAATTTATTAATCGTCAGCACGTGAAAACGTTTCAAATTAAAGTAAAGTTCGAATTATTTTTGCCTGTCCTTCTTCATAAAGTTTTGCTTGACAAGGCGCAAAATTCAGAAGAAGATCTGCATGAATTTACCGTACGAACAGTATAGTCTTATGCAGGATATAAATATGTTATTTATGAAATTTAAATATATTAGATACAAAATTTTATATGAAACTGAAAAACACCAACTAAGAAATATGTCGTTCCTACAGATTTATATGTTTAAATTCAAAATGAAATATAAATTCAAAAAGAAAAAAATTAACCGATGCATATACAACACAACCGCTTTAGAAAACAGTGTATATAAGAAGCAAATAAATACACGAAAAAGTTATGTGTAACTAAAATAAAGACTTTCAAGTTGTAAATAGTTTTTGCATTTATCTATTTAAAGTTTGTCATGTGGTGATATTTTCTGTCTAATACTATTCTCTGTCTATTCTATTTTCATAACCAGGAAAGGGTTTGGGTTAAGTTTCTATTTATACGCCAGTCCTGAAAATAAAATAGACAGCGAATAGTAGTAGACATCAGAAGAAAAATGAGAAAAGAAAAAACTATAACAAAAAACGTTGACAAAATGAATCAATAAAAGAAGATTTTTTAAGGCTTTATTAGTATGAAATAAATAATTTTTAAAGAAATAAAAAAAATTCAACTTGAAGGAATGTTTCCAATATTTACAGACATCTTTTACTTTATTCAATCCAAGGAGGCATAGTTGTCTTGGCGCTTAAACGAAGGATCGTAAAGAATGTATCCAACTAACATAGCAAACAAAGTGATGACGACACCAAGGAAATTGGCTATGTTACCAACAGCAGCGAATTGGCTATACTCCTTTTTAAAACTAAAATGAAAAAACAAAACAATAGAGACAAATGCCTAAAACTGTAGAAAAGTTTTTATTTTTTTTACTAGATATATAAATAACAATAATTTTATAATGATTCTTTGGTATTTCATAATAGTTTTTTAACAGCAGAAACATACTATTAATAACAACTGTTCTTTCATGAAATGAAAACTGTCAGCTTATCCAAGTAAACTTTAACTTAATCTTTAAATAGTAGTGAATAACTATTCATTTTTTTGTTCTGACTAATTTTACACTTTTTCATGATAAATTGTTTTATTATCATGATGTTTTCCCCATACTGGATAATTAGCTTAGAAAAGCACGGCGTTTGAAAAGGCAACAAAAGAAAAAATAACTCATATAATATATATATCATTGTGAAAGCTGTAAGTTAGAAAGGTAAAAAATAGTTAACATGAAAATTTTTAAGACCCAAATCCTTTTTGTAAAACTTTAACATAAAAAAACTGGGTCTTGTAATGGATAAAATAATTACCATATATAACTGTTAACTCTTAAGTAACTTACTTGAACAACATTTTCTCTGTAATTCCAGAAATGCATGCTACAACAGCTAAAGCCAATATGGCTACACCAAAATAGACATGGGTTTTCAAGTATTTTTTACGTAATTCTTCATCAGCTTTTGGAAACAAGAAACACAAAAATCCAAAAAGCAACTGAAACAATAAAAAATATTTATTCTATAACAGAATTTTTCTCAGTGTGTAATATTTTCTCCTTATTGTCTTATTGTATACTAAGGGGATTCAGGTTAGTACTGGTTTGGATTTTGTTGTTTTCTTCTTTTTGAACTTTTCATTAAGATACAACTTTATCCTCATAGTTTGTTTTGTTTTATAATATTCGCATTAATTCTAAATTACATTAATTTATTTACTACTAATTTACTAATCACATACATAAACTCATATCAAGAAAAGTAAAAAAATGTGATTTATTAAAACATCTTGTTTAAAATTTAATTCTTTATTAACTTATTTTGCTCTACAAGATACCAAAATATCATGCTTACTTGACAGGCAAACAATGTAACAGTTCCGATTCCAATCCAGCTATGCAATGAATAAACATTGGGAAATTTTTGAGCATTGTGAAAATCAAATGCTGCAATTAAACCGAGGACACCAAAAATAAATGCAAATAAGTGCAAAATTCCATGAATCAGCTTAACTGTGAATTTATCTTGATATCTCAAGACACGGTATGCGACAGCAGCTAGAAATAAACATAGACAGCCATCAATATACATCATAGAGAAAATCAATACTGTATTAGATACGGCCAAAATTTAATTTTGAATGTAGGTCCTTGTAGCATCTCTGGGAGTGTAAGCTTTTATTACACATTTATGAAGTAGTAACCTTATATCATTTATTAGATACACTTTTATGTATACTTTATCTACTTGTTAAACTTAGACAAAATATTATTTATTCAACCTAAATTAACCAAAATAATGTTTTTCAAAGTCTCCTAAATACCATATAATTTAATGAATAAAGTGGCTAATTTTAATTTCTAAGAACAATTGAACGATGGCCAATATTATTAGTTAGGAAATGATATACAAAAAAATAAACATGAAGAAGATATTTCCAATATTGTAACATTATTTTACAGAGTTCAAAAAGCTAAAATTCTTACAAAAAGAATAAATTGAACAAGTTACTTCATAAATAAAATGACTTTATCATCTAAAAAGTTAAACAAAATTCAACGCTTGATTACAAAGTGGAAACTCTTCCTTAAAATAGAAAAAATAAATAATATCACTACACAATAATATTCAGAATTAACATGGATTTAGACAAACACACAAATAAAAATAAATAATCCTTTAAAACACACAAATAAAAATAAATAATCCTAAAAATCATTAATCAGGTTAATTAGAAAAAAATCTAATCTTAAATAGGTAAAACGTAGGTGTTTCAAAAACTTACAATTCCCATAGAACACAATTAAACCAAGAACCATGAAAGTTGGATGATAATTGAATTGTCTAGCACTACCATCCCAAGCATAACCCTTGAGGTAGTTTACTGACCATGATATTACAACAACAACAGCAATAATACCAAGAGATTCTAATATAATCACCAAAACATAGAAGAACACTCTATTGTTAGCATCATGATCAATGTTATCGGGGCATTCTTTTGGTTGGTTAACTTCAGGTTGTCTTGGTGTAAATAGCGGTTGAGAAGATTCCTCAACTTCTGTTGCCATTTTTTTTTTTATTCTATTTTATAAAAAGAAAAAAGTGTTTTTTAAGGTAATGTATTACGCATCATTTGTCTAAACCTTAAAGCGTTATATAAAAATTTTATTTTCTATCGAACTATACCTATTTTTAAATATGGAAATTAATTTCTGTGATGTAAGCTGACTTAAATTCTCTTGTATAACTATATATAGACAAAAAAATATGCAACTCATACTTCTAGTTAATACACAGTGTTGCACACATATCAACCTTTGATTGGAGGTTCTTAAGTATAAATGTTTTTTTATAAAAATAAAAATAAAATAACAAACATTCAAAATATGTTATAGATGCAGGGTACCCTAGCTATTTACATTTGCAGGGTCTCCCAAAAAAGCTATTTATACGTATTGTTTACATAAAGATACAAATAGCTAGCATAAAATGTAGCTAGTAGTACACTATTTTAACAAGCTTTTTTAGAATATAAAAAATATATGAAACATTTTATACTAGGTCAAACTATATATATCAAACGTTTAGCTAAACTAGAAAACTAAGCTAGCTAGCTATAGTATAAAAATGAAAATAAAGTCAATTCAAAAAAGGAAATAAAACAAAAATATTTAGTTAAGTTATGCTAAAAACCAATAAATAACTTTCTGGTATGCTACTTTAAAACAGCATAATGGATACTGTCTTATATGCTGGGAATGAAAACAACTTTAAACACCCTAAACTTTTACTTCCGCCATCTGGAAGCGAATTCTGGTCTGAATTTGGAAATCCGTACAAATTAATAACGCAGAGTCATTTTCGACCCACTCGACCCATGAAGTCCATTTTGAAATCCGATATCAAATTGGTAGAGGATTCTGTAGAAAAGGATATAGCTTATTGGGTAGTCAATTATTTTATCAACAAGTTACATTGATCTTTGAAAAGTCTATATGAAAATAGTTAATAGGCCTTCGTATAGCGTAGAGAGTATTTTATGTGATTTTGAATGTTTCTTTTATTTTAAGGTTGAAACCTTTATGTCGCCTGGCTATATGAACTGTTTGCCTTAGATTTTTATCTGAGCCAACACGCAACAATCTAACCTATGATGTAGCGTGGTTCACTTGAAATTAAAAATTAAAAAAAAAATGAGAAAACGGACTGAATTGCTTGTACTGGATTATTTTCTGTACAATTTTAAATCTAAAGTTCAATTAAAGACTCACTGTACCTATTTTTATCAAAAATTTTAAAACCATTTTTTTGACAGGATGTCCGAACTAACGTGGCGTATGATAAAATGGTTATCTACCGTCTCCTCAAGGTGCTGATATTGGTTTCTTGATATATGAGGCTAACTACGAATAGATTAAATGAGCAGTGCCGGTTAGAATCTCGTGTTGCCGTTTAACCAGACCATATGCACGCGGTATACAAACGGCTGCATGAAGTAATCAGACTTACTTACTAATTTCAACTTAAATCCAAGTAATCCGGTTAGTAATCCAACTTACTGCAACTTTTGTCGAATAGAACTTTTCATTAATTAGTTATACCGATTTAAACGAGACAAAGCTTGTAGCAATACCCGTATGAACAATAAAGTTCAATGCTATTTATCCATTTTTTATTACAGTTAATTGATCAAAACGTAATTCTACAAGCTTCGCATTGTTTACAAATATTTTTCTCTCCTTCGTAGATATCAATGAAGGCCTTTTGTAAATAATATAAATAGCGCATTTTCACCATAAGCTTGAATACGATATTTCAAATACTTAGTAAAACGTTTTTAAATCGTCTGCATACATATTTCCACTATAAACTAATTCAATAAATAAGCTTTGTTACTCTTTTGTTTTTCATGAATACGATATATAAATAAAATCGACCATGTGTTTCAGTACCCTTGATAGATTATAGTATTAACCTTTCATATTTGGAATCATGAAGTATTGAGTACTGTATAAGGAATTCATTGTTGTTATCTATTGTCATTCTGTTTGTGCTGTTGCAAAAACTTAGATTGGATTAGATCATATACAACATGATTTAATTAATAAAAAATTCAACCTCAAAGTTGACACATGCAGTTACGTGAAAGTTTGGAGAAAGATATGGTTTAGTAAAAAAAAACATGTTATTATTCAAGTTTGTGCACTTTTTCTTTGTTTATTATTGTTAAAATGTGTTACCCCTATGACCTGTCTTCTTATGGAGTATTAAAAAATATAAAGAAAATTATAATTTTTATAAAAGAAATATTTTCTCACTTATGAATTCGACAGTACACAAACTGTACTGTTCAACTTAATTCTAATATGTAGAGTACAGTCATACGTGTCTCTTAACCATTTTTTCGTCGAACAACTATGGTCAGGTTAGATTGCAAGTGGAAAAACTAGATTGGGTGTAAACGGAAAAAAATAGAAATATTACCTACATGATTATATACTCAAATACTTCTTGTATCAGTAACTTATTTAACAAAATTCTTTAAAATGAAATGTAGAGCATAGAAAAATTAACTTTGATAGATAAAGGTGATCATAAAAATAATCACCAAACTTGTTCACAGCTTTTTTTAATTATCTTATATAAGGTTTTAAAGAAGATAAGAAAAAAGGTTGAAAACTAGGTTTATAACAATTTATGTTGTTATGTTACATCATTTAGACATCAAACTTGCATTGTTTCTTGTTACATCACTTTTTATCTTTTTTTTTTAAAAAGTCGCAGTTGAACATTTATATGCAAGTGTTTAGAAATTACTTTTATAGTTGCTCGGTTGAAATGCATTGATATCCTGCTTGATTCCTTTATGCAATAAACAGAAATTCCACTACTCACACAATGTTACCAGGTGTCAAAACAAAATGGTACCCCTTACAGTCAACTATCTTCATATTCGTAAACATAAATTATGATAAAAGATTAGAAACAGAACAATAATTGATTGACAGATAGGATTTTATTTTTGTTTAAACAACTGCTACAGTATCATACGTACGTGTAGCAAAAAAAAATAACTTAATAAATATTTCAAGTTTTTCGTATTTATTTGTGAAAAAGTTTTTTATCAATGGATATAACAATAGAATTCATAGAAAACCAAGTCGACCCATATCTTCCTCATTTACTACAAGGACATTTAAAAAAACATTATAATATAATAGTTAAGAAATAATTTTTGGTGGTATCGGAGCTCTACCACACGGGCTATTGTAAATTACTAGAGAAAATGCGTCTAATAACAATAATCCGATAACAATAGTGCGCGGCTGAAAATTAGCGTTATTATTGTTACCATTTTTCTTCTGGTAGAGCTTAATATTTAAAGCCAAGAGTAGATAGTTCTTCATGTTTGTTTTTACAGTTTTGGTAGCATCATGTTGGCAAATTTTAAAACCAGCTCAACTTCGTATCGGAAAAATAAAATTCTATGAAAAAACATTCTTTACAAAATATAAAGAGTTTTTAAGTGATAGAAGTGTGTTAATAAGACAAGTTCTCCCCTTCAAAACTTTTATTTAGTTTATAAAGAATGGAGTGTTTAAATGTTAAAACGAGTCCTTGCCACAACCCTTACCCTCACAGAATTTCATCTCATTAGGTTTATGATGCAATACACTGATTGATAAAAGATAAAATTATTTTTATAGTCGCCATTTTGGAATGCCGTTATTGAGTTTTTGCTTGACATAGTACGAAATTTAGATGGGGAGATCTTGTGTAAATTATCGTATGATAGTATTTGTAACTTCTGTTATAATCATATAATCATTAATTCCATGAGAGAATCAGAAGAGTAATTCCGACGAGCTATACAACCAAAGAAAGTTTATTATCTATAGTTTCTTATAGATAAAAATCCCTTCATTAAACGGATTGGCTGATCAAGTTCGTCCAAAATCATATATTGGAAACCTTTATTTCTTTTTTTAAATATATAGTGACCAATGGATTTAAAATAAGAGAATCACGTGTAAATATAACCATTTAATTATGTAACCCAGATAAGAAGGGACCTCCTCCTCCATCTCTGTTGACAGACCAAAAAGATAAGACATCCACAAATAATATTTGTGGTTTTTAAGAAAACCTTGTATTTTTTTTATATTTAATTTGATATCAAGTCTAGTTTTATTGTCTGTATCTTTATGCACTTCTCTTACTATGTCAACTTCCCATTTCGACCGAAAATATTTCGAGTCAAAGATAGTTACACCATCACTAATTGGTATAAAGTTGCTGTTGAGAAACGACCATTATATTTACCAATATGACGCTCTTAACGCAATATAAACTAGAGTAAATACTGCCAACTAAGCTTTGATTGAAAGTCATATGTTTAACTGACTAAAGCTGATAATGAAACAGGTTATGATCATTATCTAGCAAACATGAAACAATACTAAGGTTTCTACATATTTTCCGAATAAATATTAGAAGGAGTCAAAGATATATCAATGAACGATTATTTACGTGGTGCTTTTTTTCTTTTAAAGCTGTCATTAGTTCTATAGAACCTAAGAATAGCTTTAGGATTTATTTTAGATTTTCCTTTTTTAATAAACATCTTTTCACAAATGCTACCCATTGGCTCGAAAATAGAAAGATGAAAGGGATTCTGGGGGATGGGCATTTAGTAAATTGTAAAGCATTTGTCTATGCCAGTTGATATGAAGGGAAAGCCTAACTTTATTCTATATTCAAGTATATATGTTAACTATGAATATTTTGAAAAACAATTTAAACAAAATCTTATCGAGCCTTTGGAATCCAGTTAGATAGCTACCACATTGTTTAGTCGACTTTTGTAAAGTATTGAACCATTTTTGCTCGACTAAGTTTAACGCTTCTGAATTTGTTTATAAATGGTGTATTAGATAGATAGATAGATAATCAAACAACTTTAATCCATAAAATACAAGCTACAATACATGTAAGTTTTTTGAAGAATTGATTCAAAGATTTTCTTTAAAACAATACCTTATTGTATTATCTTTTGCAAGTTTTTTGTAAATACGTTTATTTTTTAGGGTACTAGATTTCTATATTTCTGTGACAAATTTTAAAGAAAAGGTCGTAATTCTCAGTAATTTATTTATGTCGCTAAACCTATTTATTTGTAAAACTGTAGAGTCGGATGTTAACTTACTATAAATATATACATGTGTCTTTAATTTTAATATTATATTAAATAAATCTGTGTTACTTACATTGTAAATCTTTTCAACTCATTGAGTTTAAGGTAAAGTTAGAAAGCCGTTAAACCAGAAATCATTTCCGATAATTTCAGTTGGTGTCAACCCACAAGATATAAAGTCTGTTTCTTTAACTGTTAATTTACCTTCATGTAATATTACTTTTGCTAAAGTGTGTTCCAACCTTTTCATTCCTTTACCAATTTTTCATTTCTAGCAATAATTACTAAAACCACTTAGTTTCCAGGTTTCTAATAGATATTCAATTTTTATATATCATAGCTCAGTTGATTGAGTGCTAAAAGAAAATGACGGTGGGTTCGAATACAGCCTGCTTGGAGGCTTAACTGCGAGCTTGGATTTACTGCGATTTTGTTAGTTTCTGAAAGGCATGTAGATATAAGAGAAGTTTGTTAAGATCATTAACAGATTTCTCCCTAAATACAGTAAACAGTAATATCTAAACAAATGGAATTCTTTTTGAAAAAAATAACCAGAAGCTTCATCGTGATGTTTTACAAAAGATCGAATCAAATAAAATTTCTGTTTTTTCGATACTGGCGTTATATCATTGATATTCGGGTTATATCATTGATGTAATGAACAATCACGCAACCATCATGCGCCACCACCACACTTGACAAGAAACTTTCCATAAGACCACATGTGGATAGTAACACACGCAGGCATCTTAAACCTATCCTATCAGAGCAGATAGCAAAGATTGAAAAAAACTGAATGAAATGATTGAATTTAAAGTCGGCGAATATGAATATAAATAACTGTCCTGAGGTAAAAGGCGAGACTCATTTTCTGTCAGACACGACTGGAGAAACATGTTGCACTGTAGAAATGTAAAACCAGGACATCATGTGTCTACTAATAGACGCCAGTATCGAAAACCCATTAAACCATTTATTAGTCAACACATGTTATTGTATGAACCACTCAACCGCACTTCTTGACTTTTAGTCACAAAGTACGTCTGATTAACCAATAAGATGAAATATCTTTGTGTAAACATCTTTTTCTATCTAAAAACATTCTTATAATCTTCGATTATTTTTACTGTTATCTTTATGTACTACTTTGAAAAAAAAAAGAAAAAAATTAGAACCCCAAGCTTTGACAGTCTCCTTATTTTTAAGATTTAAAAATAATTTAAAAAAGAACAAGAATAAAAAGATGTTGTAAAAAATAATAAGTAACTTAACAGGTTTTTTTCAATACAACAAAAGCAAATAAATACCAGCAATGAACAATTTAGAAATTGGATAATGAACCTTTACGGTTATCTTTCAACTCATTTGAATGACTCAAATTTTGCTCATATAGCCCAGGTTGACCAGCAAATGTTAAAGAAATAAATTAATAAGGTAACATCACTGTAATGAATAGAGTAATAGAGGGTATCCGGTCAAACAAAAAAGTTGCAAACCAAACAAATCAAACAACAAAGTTGGAAAGTTTGTGCCAACATAAGGTCGATACATTGTTAGTTGTATTTTTATATTCGTTATAATAATCTGCCAAAACAGTTAATGTGCATGGTTTTTTAACCCTTATCACCAATTATAAGACTTAATCATCCAGGGGTAATTGACCGAGAAATAAGTTAGAGGTTGCAGAATGCCCTAATTACGGAAATAAACTCCCTTTTAATTACTTTAAATCTGCTTTTTTAGATGTTTAACTATTAATGACAGCAATTGCACCGATCCGCTTATTCAAAACGTTCTGCAAAATACTTAACTAAAATTCAAGCAAAGATTTTTCGAGAAAGTAGTAAAATATTTATACACAGTGAAAGTTTGATGTGTTCACTAATAACATACTCTAGAAACATTTTATTGTTCAGAATTTCAATTAGCGGATTGATGTAACCCTACTGATTCATATGATTCATAGTTAGAATAAAATTTCGGACGGAGTTCTATTACAAATAAAAGGAGTATTTCTTTGGCGTTCTCTCCCCGCCATCTTGAGCTGTTTTCATAATCAGGTGACAAAATAGTTGTACCATTTCTCACAAGTTGTATTCTTTCATGATACCCGGAAAGTTAAACTACGTCCAGTAGCTACAAACAATTTGCTGGTTAACTAAACTAAACTACAATCATGGTCATAATATGTGACCGAAAAATAAACATAAACAAAACGATAAGTGTTCTTCTCATCCTCTTATTTCAAACTTGAAGACCATTTATACTCTGAAAATACCTAACAACACAACTTTATAGAAAGGGACGAACGGAGAGGGGATTGGTATTTTAATATTTATTTTTGACCAAAGTTTATCGTCCACGATTGTAGCATCTTCGTATCCACACTTAACCTGATATTCGTTGTCCTTTCAAAAAAAAATTAAAACAGGGTAAAAAAATCTGATATATGGGAGATTTCAAAGGTATTAGCTAATTGAAATTTAAACATACTTTGCTTTAATTCTTCTTGTTTGAAAATAATAAAATTTTAAATATAGAATTAATTTTTTGAAGAGGGTTTTAAAAATTCATTCACTTTCTTACCCTTTCATAATTTATAATGGTGGAAGTTTGATTTTAATGTCTATTGAGAATATAACACCGAGTAAATACTAGAAAAGTATTTTAAACATTAATAATATCTACATGTCGAATTTCACCAACTAGCTCTGTATAGCATTCACGAATATGTATAGCAATGAACAATTTTATTCAGTATTGTTGATCGTTATGTGTAATTCACTGGCCTCGTTTTGAATCTTCACTAAATTTTTCACTTAATATTTTTTTTAAAGAATGTGTGTTAAAATCCGTGGGTGTTGAATAAGATTATTTTAAATTCGTAATAATTAACAATTTTTTCTCCTTGACAACACAAAACAACGAAAATTTTTCACATTTTTTTTACAGGGATCATTGCTACATTTGAACATTAGAATTATTACAATTTTCTGCATGGTTAGTGAAGCATTAAGTACTAATTCATATATATAGTTTAGTTTACATATATTTCACTCATTTGCAGACAAATATGTAGCTAACTAAGACACAGATATTAATGAACGAAATGCACAAAAACTTTGAGTCATTAAATTTGATTCAATGAAATTCATTTTTATTGGACGACACAAAGAAAAGGGTCGAATGTAAACACTCGCGCTAATTTTCTTTAATTTGGTCAGATAACAACAATTCACCTGGCAACACCAAAACATCTAATCGATAGCCTCATTTCTTCACATGTGGGTTTGTAACATTTTGAAAAAAATTCTATTCTTAGAAAAAGAATATGTCTTTTCGAAGAAGTGGCAAGAGTTTTAAATTTCTTTAATAAATTTCTTTTAGTAACAAAAACTTTCACTTATGTATAAAATAAACCAGTACAAATGATAAATATTTAATAATTTACTGGGCTGGTATGTGACTTTTTAAGTAAAACAACTTTTGATATGACGAGCTATTAAATTTCTAAAACCATGAACACCTTTTTATTGAATTTAAAGTAGAGAAATTCATAAATTTAGTAAAATAGTACATGCGCAATGACATAAGAATAAATAATGAAACAAGTTATCTCATTATGTTTTAACGAAACTCGCCAAAGTTACGAGTTGCCAACTCGTCAAATGAATTTCATCATCTTCTTCTTATAAATAAGTTCTTCAGATTTATTTGTAACATTTTAAAACTGTGATTATGTTTTAGGTAAAGACATTATCATAATCCATAAAAATAGTACTTTCAAAGAATTTTTTTTTTCTGAAAAATGGGAATTCAAAATGGTTTGACCTGAAGTAATTTAGAAAAAAAGTTTAAAAAACAAGTAATTTCGATAATTATAAGACTCGCATGATTTACAATCTTTGAGAAGCCAATTCTCGACTCTTTTTTCAGCACATGTTTGCCTGTTGGTGTAAAAACAAATGAAGTCTTTATTAACAAAATAAAAAAGATCTTTGTTCAAATACAGAAGTAAAAAAGTAACAGTTTGAGTAATAACAATGATCAAAAGCGTTGTGTTGATCAAAATCTTTAACTCTCATCGCTTGTTGTTTTTCTTTCTTAGAATTGTTTACAAAAATCGAATTTGAGGATTTCAAACATAATTGAAAAATACTATCTTTCTTCTGAATTCGAAAATTTCTAGATTTTGCCGAAATTGTTTTTCTTCTTCTTCTTCTGAAAATCAAGAATATTTTTACATAACATAACAAAAACTTCATGATAAATACTCTCAGAGGGCTGATTAATAAAAGATTAAATTTGTTAAGTCATATTGATATTATATATTTTTTAAAACATTATGCGTAAAAAGTTGTTAGCAGCAAATAAAATTATTGCATTAAAAAATCATTTTATTTACAAAGTCAAATTTATATAAGGTGGAATTATCAAATCATATTTTAGGGGAATTCGTAATAAATAATTTAAGAAAAAATCGAATGTTGAAAATGGCAACAGTTTAATATAACACTCCACATAGGGAACAAAATTTATCGTCTCTTATCCCGTATTTATCGCAAGGTTTGCAATACGGCAAATGCACATTAATTATAGTGTTTGACAATCTTTCTGGTTCTTTACTGATCATATTGTATCCTCGTTTTAACGAATAGCTCGGCTGAAAATAACTCATTGTTGAACTTTTAGATCGAAGCGCCAAATACGAATTCACAGGACAGTACGGACTATTACAACATTTTTCACCTGTTGTTGGGGTTGTGTGCGGTAATGGCGGCGGAGATGAATAGTAGTTTGTTTTCGCGTTTCTTCTTGTGTCAAGAACATTTTTACTGATGGAGAGAACTGATTGTAAAACATCATCGTTGTAACTGCGAGAAATTGTTCTTAACGATTCTTCGTTGTAAAATGGAAATATATATTTTAATATTTCTAAGTTAGTGTCTTGTAAAGATTTAATATGTTCGTGAGTATACTGGAAAACATTTGCTTTAGAACTTTTGCTGTTGATATGATGTTGTTTAATATCTTTGTTGTTATTGTTGGAGTAAACCATATTTTTGCATTCAAGTTCAGTAGAAGAGATGTTATTTTGTCGATGGTGATGTATCAATGATGGCGATACGTTGTTATCTGTAATGAAAAGAAACATTGCATTGAAACTACAAAAATTATTTATTAAAATATAAAATAAACTGTGTGTATACACGATTTTTTCCCAATAATAAGCTACATTTAGTAAAAATCAAAAGTTTACCTTTTTCAATAGCAAATCTTTTGTTTGGAATAATTTCTTCTTTTTCTACTTTTTTGTCGCTTTTTCGTATTTCAGTATTAACTTCTTTGATTTGTTGTCTAAATAACGCGATTCGATCAGCTGTTGCACGTTGTCGATCAGAACTGATCAAACATTTTTCGCAAACACAATCTCGCCAAAAACATTTATGTTTATGCCCACGTAAATCATTGATAACACCATGATTTCGACAACGGGTACATTTTGGTGAACGTAAAATTGGTTTGTGATCAAAAGCACTTGACTTTGGTGACTTTGGAGAGTATACTTCCATTTTGATATAAAAGATAATTTATATGTATATATAGCTAATAAATTTGCTAGAATATATATAAAGAATGTAATATTCCGCTACACCAATCTTTTTTTAAAAAAAAAATAACGTTCGAATCTTTGTATGTAAATATCGTTCGAAGAAGTAGCGACAATTATTTGATGATCGACGTAAAAAAAATATTTCGACCAACTGTAAAATAGAGTTGAAGCTTGTTGTACGTTCTAGTTGAGTTTTGGTTTAAAGCATAATCAGAATTTTGTATAACCGTTCATTTATAAGAAATATACAAGTGTTACTCTATTCAGTAGAGGTGTTATGCAAAAATAAACGCTTTACTATTATCTAAACAGAAAAGGTGTGAAGTAGATCGTCAAAAATATGTCCAATGCAGCACAATAACTTTTTATACAATTTGTTTATACTTGCCGAATTTGTAAAGGAAAATAAATAATGAATAGAGATTTAAACAGTCATCTTTATGTTGCTTTGGTATTTTTTGATTATTTTTGCTTTGTTTTGTTTTAAAATAAAACAATACATCGTTTAACATGTTTCGCTCGAAAAAATGTTACAACTGCGATAAAACTCCCAATAAAAATATTTCAAAAATATCTATATTTGAAGACACCTGTGAAAATTAATGCTACTTCAGTTTTACAGAACAAATTAATAAAATTTGTATCAAAAAGATGATTTTATTTTGGAAACATTTGATCCGTTCGAAAATGATTTTCAAAGTTTCAAATTCATAAATTTGCTTTTTCTACGCAAGACCTTTGCTTAAACTTTATTTTTTTAACTTAAAGTTTTAACGATTTATGAAAGTTTTCGCATTTTTCGCTATGTACTTTTTTAAAAGAGTGACTTGAAAAAGTCTTTTAGTTTTTCTTTTAATTTCTAAGTTTTAAGCTATACATATATCAGGTGAGTTTTTAAAATTCAATAAGCCAAATATATATAATCCGGTCACTTCTCTGCATTAAGGGTTAACCTTTTTTTAAAAAAAAGTTAAGTTTTGTAACTTATAACTTATTTCATTCAGAGATGAATAATATATAGGGCTAACGTATCCTTTAGCAAAAAATAAATCAACTGACCCTTCTGTTGCGTAGGGACGAATAATTTTAAAAAATTCTTTCAGCAAAAAAGGACATCCGAAAAACTAAATAGTAAATATTACTGCGGGTAAAAAGTATATACAAAATCTGTCTCAAACAGAAATAAAGAAGAAACTTCATGATTAATTCAATTAGACAAAAACTTCAAAATGCAAGGTCAATGCAAGAAAATTTATAATTGGACAATCTCTGATATAGCTACTGCGATTTTCAAAGAGACAAATGTCAAATTTTCGTCTCGCTAATACAAAAACGTCTTTTTTATCTGGGGTCCCATTTAACTAAATGATTCATATTTTGGCATAAAAAATCGTTTAAAAAGCTTGCAAGGAAGTATATTGTACTACTTTATAAAATAAATCGGACGAAATCAATTCACCTTGACTTTGGCATGATGGCTGATGAATAATACCATTGCTCAAAATAATGTCTATGCCCTAGGCAGATATTAACGCAACGTTCTATTTTAGCTATCATTCTACTGTTGCTGTATGCGGTAGATACAGTCACTTTCTTTATTTACCTAAGTTGTCAAGGTGCATTATTTAGAAGTCACTGTTACTGGGCGAAGTTCGAAACAGTTGCGCTATTAGAATGTTTGAGTTAAAAAATAAAAATGTATAGGTGTTAAACATAAATGCAGCTAAAATAAACTGCTGTGTTAAAATCGCAAATTTATTAAAAAGAATATTATAAAGCAAAAAGAATAGTCGGTGAACAGTTATAACATCAAAGAGAATCATTTTCAACCGGATGAGTAAATAAAAGTAGGTTAAAAAGCACAGGTGTGCGAATCATCACCGGCACCCATAACGATATTGATGTTGCTGTATTCGAAAGTGTCCAACTGCCATTGTTCCATGTGTGAAACGATGACAGAAATAAACGGAATTTTTATATAAGTGTGACAATAGTATATGTTTTCGCATTAGAAATTGGAATTATTTATAACAAAAAAATCGTCAACAACTACATTTATAGCTACATTCTCACTCAGTATACCGACACATATTAGTCACACGTTATTTAGTTTATCACGTATTTTGTGATAATCTAGGGCACTTAATTAAAAATTTTAGCCATTTTTTTTTTATATCTCAAAAATTGTTCAAATTTTTTCTTCCGTAAATTCACCTGCCATGACAGCCGCTCTTTAATTTAGTTTAAAACCTTGCTTTTACATTTCCACCCTACAATCAGACAAGAGAGAGAGACAGGGAGAGCAGTACTTTACTAGTACTTCACAGTTCACTGTATGTATGTGGAATGTTTACATTCGGATTTTAACTTCACGCGGAATTAAAAAAAACAAGTTTTAATCTAAATAAACAAGTTTTTATCTCCACACAAAAAATAACATACATTTTGGGTAGGTATTCATTTTATCATTAATTTTAAGAATTGTTACACATAAATAAATTTAATACGGCAAACAAGAAAAGAAAAGAAAGAAAAGTGATTCTTAACAATATATCGAGATGGGAATAAAAACATCAACAACGTTGACAAGAAAAACAGTAAATTCAACACATAAACAAAGTTGAAGTGTGGCATAAAGTAATGTCCATAATCAGTTGAACATTTTTTTTTCGCATGAAATTATTACAATTGTATAGCGTGACACCGCACTGTTGTTTTTATGAGACATCAATCAACGAAAAAAAACAGATCCTACATAGAATAATAAAATTCAATTCAAAACAACAACAAGATAACAAGGCGAGTGCGAATAACAATAATGACAAGTTCCCTACACAATAAACTCGATCATTCAGGGAGTGGTCGACTACTCCTCCGCTAGAATAACTTTAAAGGAGAACGGTAAAAACTTGCTTCCAGTGCCGTGGTAAAACTTGCTGTTAAATTCAACCCTGATTAATGAAAAAATTATATATATAAATAAATTCCGCAAGAACATCGGAAATGAATTGAACAACTTTCTAACTTTAATTTTAAAAAAAGAAGAAAAAAAAGAGTAAGGGTCTAGTATAACATGACAAACAATTGCGAAACTGGTGCCATGGCGACGTAATTATGACTTTTCTTTTTTGACGACGTATATAATTTAAATACAGTGGATTCTCAATTTCTTACTATGAAGTCACCAGGTACACTTTATAAGGAACTAGTAACATTAGCAACATTTAAGGGTACATAAAACACTACCATAACTTACCAATGAAGACGCAGTGTATGCAAGAAAGCTGATAAGCCTTCCATGACGAGTAGAATGGCAACTGATAATACTAAATAAGAACAGAATGATTTACTGGGGTTTAAATGTTTTTAAAATGAGAAATAGAATAGAAATAATCTAATGATTGGTATGTTAGCTAATTTATTAATCACGCATTGTTCAGAATTGCTCATTTCTTCATTTGGGGAAATTCGTGGGAGAATCGAGTCTATTTAGTAAGTGTAAATGAAAGCGAAAGTCAACTTACTTCCCCATGCGGAAAATATGATATACACAGCTATAGCTCCTAGGTATCCCTCCATACCCAATGCTATATGGAACACCATTGTCCAAATTACTTCAGATAACTGGGCATGCGCCAAACTTAATGCCCATAATCGCAAATAAGAAGCCGTGTTAGAAATACAACCAAGACAGTACTCGATGGTGTGGATAGCCTGATGGACAAAAACCTATACAAAAATGTAAGAACAGGTTAAGGTAAAAACGTGGTCGAAAATCTTAAATAAAACTATACGTAACTATATATATAAATAAAATTTCAGAGTTAACGAAAGTTTGAGTCTATTTATTGTAATTGATTGAAGTAGGAAAAGAGGAAATATCTCCTCATCTGTGAAATCTTTGTTTGGAATGTAAGTAAAAAAAACCTTTTTGGCGTCCGTCCCAGTTAACTAACTAAGCAGTATATCGTATGAATAGAGATAAGTTAACTTAATAAATAATAACTTATAAACTTAAAAACGAGACAAAAATGCAGACATTTTATTATTTGCCACAGCTGTCAACAAAATGTTTACCACAGCAAACAGAAAGTAATTTTTAAAAAAATTAAGCATGCGTTCTTGACTTGAGGTGAAATAAAACCATTTTGAAAATGTGTTAATAAGAATCCCAAATTTATCTTCCAAGACAACTCTAACCCGAGTTTAATCGCATTGACAAGAAACATCGGTCACAAAAATATTCACAAACATCCTAAGAAACTCATAAAAGTCGAAGATGCGTAGGTGATAAAACTACGGTTACCGTGGTTACGCATCTTACTTCATTTGATCTTTAGTAGCTATGATTCGTCGCAAACTTAATTAATGTTTAATATCTTAATGGAAAACAAATTTGTTTTCGTAAACTTTTAGTTGCCATAGTTAATATACAAAAAAAATAAAAAAAAACTCAATTCTATTATATCAATTATTGTGAAAATGTTTTAGTAGAAATAAAGACTTTCGGAAAGCAATACCTTCTAAAGGTATTGAAATAATTACCGAATAGTAACGATCAACAACAAATATATTTTGAAACAACAATAAAAAAAATAAAATTGGGAAAAATAACAACACCAACAGCAAAACCGAAAACAACAACAACAATATCAACAACAACAACAGCAACAATGTATCAACAACAAAAACAACAAAACCCACTTACTTCACCAAAATCAAATTCTTCTTCATCCTCGTCTTTGTTAGAAAATGCTGAGTCATCATGGTGCGTCACTTCTCCATTTTCAATATCAAGCGGGACACGGTCTTCTTGCAGATGTGCAAAGTTTAAGCCGTGTTGCTGTTTTTTATTATGCTGAGCTCTCAAGTAAAACGGTTTGACAAGCAACATCCACGGAATACAGAGAACGGCGATGACAACAAGTATAGGTTGTACAATGTCCTAGCATATAAAACACGGCTGCAAATTAATAACAGGACAAAAATATAACATAGAAATAAATCCTTAATCCATATATATATATAGACGTTATGAGGTCATTATAAGAGGCAGGTTATCTAGGTTAAGCTGGGTAACAACAATTGAGGTGTGATTGAATTCTGGTCTGAAAATTTCTTAGAATTTAGAACATTTCTGACATAGGGTAATGTCAAAGACATTTGGTACCGAAAGACTGATTGAAATGAAATTTAATGCCTCCGAAGAATATGCCATGAATCAGATCCATATATAAATCAGATAAACAGTATTAACATAAGAATAATTCACATATTAGAATAAGTAAATAAAAGATTGTGGCTAGGGAAGTGCGACCCAAATGTTCAGCTCATGTATGTTTATACCAACCACAACGCAACATCTACAATGGCAACTAAATACTGTGTTTCTACTGCATAACTAATTCTAATTAATTGAAGTAACATTCATGGGGACGGCCAACTATGTGATCATTGATTAAAAGCCAATCAATTTTTCGAAAAGTAAATTAGGTGCTCTTTATAAAATTTACCCTGAGAGGAGTGAATAACCCCTTCTCAGAATCCAAGAAGGGTTAGAATGGGGTTAGATAGGTTAGGAGAGAAATACAAGGGTGTAATTACTTTTTAACAGAAATAAATGTCAGAATATAATGTAGGTAATAATATAAAAGTACTTAAAGAATTTGACTTTATGTTAGGTAAAAATTATCTATCATGTTTACATGAAAAATTTAATTAGCTAAATCTCTAACTAGATAAATTATACATATATATCTAATATCTATATAAAAAACTTTATGGTGTATCGCTAAAAGATACCAGTAATAATCATTTTTAATAAATAACTAAAACTATCTAACAGGTGTTCTCATAAATATTCATATTATTAATGGTTCCAACTTTCGAAAATAAATATCAATTTTTTTACAAGAAATTGAATAGATTCAAAAAAAAAAAAAAAAAAAAAAAAGAATTATGAAAGTATTGTGACTAAGTCACACCCATTCGACACAAATAGATATTATTTATAGCCTCAAAATAATTCAAGTCATACACCTTAGGGTTTAAATGTTTGAACTACTTTCCCAAAAAAGTTAGCTCATTAAATGGTTCAACCCTTTGAACAACTTTCCACAAAATTTTAAACAGTTCTTAGATGAGGAAATTTTGTTCATTATTTTTTTGAGAGAGTGAAATACTTGATTGAAACCTCTGTACCTAATAATAGATACACAAGTTTTTATTATTTAGCAGAAACGTGAATTTAACAAAGATTAAAATTCATTAAAAACAACAATAAACGAAACAACTTAAATTCAAATTGTACTTGTATTGTCGTGGGAGATAATGATAAATAAAGATAAAAATAAAATTTAACAACTATGCATTAACATATATATAATGAAGAAAATATGTTTTTCACTGAAATGAAATGGTTGGTTGGCATGGTATTAAACTCATTAAATATTAAAAGATCAATTAAGACAAAATAAACTAAGACAAACTTTTGTTTGAACTTATTAAAAACATTTTAAATTTTTTTAATTTATTTGTTTATATAAAAAAGTAAAAAAATATTTAGATAGTTAAGAAGAATTCATGTGCAAATAATAATGAAAAGTGATTGAAGTCTACGTAAAATACTAGTGTAAATGCAAAAGATTCATGTGTTATCATTAAACCTGGTTATAAGATTTGATTACTCTTTAAAATTTCAATGAGCAAAATTACCATGAAAAAGCTTAATAACTCCAAAAATACTTGTGAAAGAATGGGTCGGTTGAAAGATATTTGATGTTAAAGATCGGTTATACTTTTTTGTGGGACACCCTGTTTAACACAATCTTTTTAAGAAATACAAAAGTTACAAAGAATATTTTATGCCAAATTTCATAAATTTTATGCCTATTTTTTTTTTCTTTCTAAATCTATTTTCAATGCCTTTTGACCTTAATAAGCCTGTCTCATGTGGACAGCGAATAATATTATTTTGTACCGAAAATATATGCAACCTCTATATGATGGACAAATCAAGCATTTTAATCTTTGATTAAGTATATAATGTGAAATGTGATATGGATGAATGAACTATTTTTTTGTTTAATTTTAATACCTCCTTATTACACAAATGAGCAACTTGTTTATTGTAAAAATAATAATTTACAACAAAATGCCATTCTCATTGTAAACATTATAACAACAAATTCTCCAATCAAAAACAGAACTCTTGTCACATGGTTTACACATTATTATAAAAAAGATATCAAATAGTAGCAAAATAAACTTTGATATAATTTTTACAAAAATTTTTTGGTTCTTTTTGGTTTTTCTAGTATATTAAGAATTATTATGATAAAAATTGTTTGTTGACAACAATTTAATTATTTCTTGTTCAAATTGAAAGAAAAAAATAGTTCTTATATCAACAAAAACTCCTTTTATAACACTCTTTTTT
Organism: Aglantha digitale; assembly: GCA_031471615.1. NCBI lineage: Eukaryota > Metazoa > Cnidaria > Hydrozoa > Trachymedusae > Rhopalonematidae > Aglantha > Aglantha digitale. Next base: position 35,909 of record JAUELD010043943.1, read on the forward strand.
TAATTGATTAAAATAAACACTGTAGTTTTGAATGCTATTGAAATGTATATCTGTTGTGGAAAATTCATTGTCATGGTTACCATTTGACAAAAAACTATAATTTTTTTTTAGATAGCCTTGAAAAACATCAATGTATTTTTTTCAAACCTTAATTAATAATACATCAAAGTCATATTGTTTTTTAGAAATTTTATTTTTAATTTATTTAAATTTTAGTTTATTAATATTAGTTTATTACTTATCTTGTGTTTACATAGCTTTTAACAATTTCTTTTTATCAAATGAAAAAATAACTGTTTTTCTGAAGAAACATCTTAAACATGGTTGTTTTGTGGAACGAAACATAATGAATTATTTAATTTGAAACATAAAATAAAACTGATTATATAAAACTTAATTTTATTTTCTACATTGCACCCCATCACACACAGTCTGGTGCTAATTGCACACCTAACACTTTTTAATGATTTATTAAATCATTTTTATTTAAAAGATAAAAAATAATAGTATGTCAGTCTTACACAGGTTAGTGTATAAGCCAGACATTTTTTATTAGGTGTCCAGACTGTACAATGTTTGTAAAATTGTAATAAATTTGAAAGTTTTGAGAAAGGAGAAAAAAACTTGTGGTCAGTGAATAAAAAGGTCAAGCTATCATAATATAGAATAAAACATTGATCATAAATGTTGAGATGTGTCAAAATAACAAACATAAACAGGAGAGCTTTTTTGATTTAGAGTTGCATTGACTTATGCAATTAATAGCTATAACAACATAACAAGAATAAAGAAAGAAAATTAATTACCTGGCCTTTGTAAACTAAAGCAGATTCCTTAATTGTTTTACCAAACTCCAAAAACATTCCAATTAGGCCCAACAATAAACTAGGTTGCTGTAATTTAAAACAAAATTTCAACTCATTATATCATAAAGAACAACGTTTCTATAGGATGGAAAAGACGTATTGAATTTTTTTTTAAAACAAACAGTGAAATTTATATATTTGATATTATTAAGAAAAATAATTTACAAACTGCAATAAAACTTACAGATTTTGAGAAGATGCTAAATGCAAACCACTTGTAAAATATGAGGATAACCAAGTATCCGAATATACAGCTGATGAACAACAACTAACGAGAAAACAAGAAATTTGTATGAACTCTTACAGTGTGTATGGTAAGGGCCTACATCATTAGGGGTAACCCTCATAAAAAGCGACTAATCTAATGTTAACAGTATTTAACATAACATGTGATTTACAACTGATCGCCTAAGAAACCGAAGTTCAACGAGGTAAAGTCACGTGACAAACAATCCGTGATATTTTATATAATTTTTGATATTTTTGTGCAAAATCGAACCTATGCCGATAATTACAACAAAAAGTTTATTATTTTATTATAAGTTAGAAGCTTTAAGAAAACAATTGTCATTACACAAAACATAATTTAAAAAAATATGTGTAATTCAAGTAACAGAAATATTACTACAGTTCACTCACCTGAGGTATGAATTCACAAAATATATCAACTGGCTTCTTGAAGTGACTATGAATAAAAGAAAAGATTTATTAAACACACAATATTATATGAACCCAAACAGAGTGAAATTAATGCTGTTCGTATCAAAATGCTAAGAGTCCAGTGTGATTTTTCCACTGGTTATTTATCTTTTTTGAAAGCCAGTCAAAACTTCTGAAAACATTGCATGAACATGATTTTTTAATCAGTGGATTATTATCAAATTATTAAAGTTTTGCAGATTCAATTAAGCAATAAGACTAAGCACTTGGAATGAAAAGGATCAACGTTCATAAGCCCAAATTAACATCATTTGTAACAACATAGCCATTTCAGCCTAATTGGCAAAAATTAAATTGTGGACTGGGTCCAAAACTGTTAAACTGTTTGAAGTGATGAGGATGTGTGCCTTTGTCAACATCATCATGAAAAATTTTGTTTTCTAGTTGCACTGTTTGGATTTTAGGTCTAATACTCTTATAATTGAATACGACTTACATGTGATTGAATATACTCAGTACAACACCAAAGATCATGTGAATTACTCCAAATATAATAGATAACTTCATTTTTAGCGAGTTAGTGAATGTCAACTTATTCGTTGCTAACTGCCACACCTAAATAAATTTTAATTGATAAATTAGGCTTCTTATTTTAATAATTATAAGCATTTTAAGTATTTAAGTCTAAATGGGTTAAAAATTCTCTCCTAATTTTAAAAAAGAGCTAATCATTTCCTGCCTATAAAGGCAGCCCTATAGTATTCTGAATTACAATAGAGTATACATTACACTAAAAAAATGCATATGAAACACGTACTGGATCAACACCAAAATAATACGGGACAGCTCGTGCACTACCATTTGGATTCAACATGAATGTTGTACTTGCTGATACATTTTCGTTTAAATTCTTTGGACTAAATTAACAGAAAAATAAAATGACATAACAGGGTTGTACTCACAGTAAACAATCTTCCAGAAAAGAAAATTAGTCTGAAAGCCAGCTATGCATAAGCCCTAGATTGCCACCTGGCATTTATACATTTACACAATTACTTATTATCTTATACTGCTATTCACATAAGAATTTAGTCACCTTTAGACAATCCTTATTTATTTCACCACTGCTTTAAAGGGATCCGAAGTTGATAAGACAAATTGGGATTTCAAGGTTTAGCCTAAATGTACTTTTAAACTTATTTATGATGTCATCAAGGTTTCTTATCCCTGGTACTCCGAAAAGATTTTCATTTTGAGTTTCACTAAAACTTGCCATTTCAAAAAGGCTAAAAATTAAAACTTCAATTCAAACAATCATAGCTAGAGAACCAATAAAGATAATGGTTAATATAAGCCCAACTTGTCTTAACAGATTAGGTTCACTTCAAAGTAAAGTGATAATAATGCGACCAATGGCTATAAATACGTTTTCTAATTCTTTATGAAAAAGCAGGCAAAATGTAGACCACTCAAATGCTGCCATAGACTTTGAGACTAGGCTAGGCTGTTCATAAAAATTAGAAATCTTGTGGGTATCTGTATATCAATGACAAAACCATGCATAACAAATAACTAAATTTTTACAAAAGTACTTGCATACATCATTATTTAATTTTTTTTACTCTTTTAATCAAAATCAACTTACTTTACATGCCAGCTGTGAGCATATGTGCTGTCAAAATCTACCCAACCGCTTCCAAACAAATTCAACGATTTAGAAAAGATGTCATTGTACATTAAACCAGAATAAATGGAAAATAAGCCCATCAGGAAAACAATGTACCTCCCAGCAAAAATGGTTTCAAACATCTACAATAAAACATTTTAAAGCATGTCAGTATATGCACTATTGATTGTAATTATTTTCAAAGCTGAGCATTCTACCTGCAAATATAATTCTATGTATCAAGGAAACGCAAAATCAAGGGAATTTCCTGTGAACTTGAATCAAGTATTCTGAATAAATAACTTTGAAATGTACAAACCTCTCCACCAGCTTTCCAATTTGCAAGCTTCCTTTCCCAATGAATCAACATAAATGCAAAAATGGCCATGATAAGCCCATGTCCACAATCACCAAACATAACGGAAAACAAAAACGGGAATGTGATAACAGTGTATAATGCTGGATTCACTTCTTGATAATCAGCAACTCCATATGCATCAATTATAGTTTGAAAGCCATGGGTAAACTTGTTTGTGCGGTTAAATGTTGGTGGTGCTTGTTTGGTAGCCATCCTATTCAAAATCGATGGAACTTGTGCACCACTTCTTTCTGTACCTCGTTTTAAAGCTAAGTGAATAGTATCAAGATCTGCTACGGGAGCCCAACATTCAGCAATCAAACATTTTTGTGTAACATCCAAATTGAACATGTTCATTGTATGGTAAATTGCTTTGATCTTTTTCACCTAAAATAAACAAGGTTAAAAGTTTTTCAATATAAATAACTAAACTAAAACAAAAGAAAATTAAAAAAATTAAAATAAATTTAGTTCAAGATTTTCACGACTTTTTATGCACACATTTCAAAATCGATAAGATATACCTGGAGTTTTGGAATATATACATTGAAGGAAATGTTTGCACACTTTGTGTTATTTGCTAACATAAAAAGTATTAATGGAAAAAAAAAGGTTTCCATTCAGATTATCTTCAAGGTCTTTCAGATAAAAAAAAACTATTTTTAGCACCCTTTTTTCTGTACTAGAACTTTGATAGGGAAAAAGCGAATTGGGCGATATATTCATATAAACTTGCTGATATTGTTACTAGAGGGACTAGGGCCACAAAAATACTGTTAAGGTCTAAATATCCAACATTTTATTTTTCATTCAGATTTTATACGGTAATACTTAATTACGAAGATACTGTTATTTTCCAAAAGAATATTTTTCTCGTAAAGAGAAGAAACAATATAAGATAAAACAATTATTTAATATAAAAATTGCTATCAAATTGCTATTAAACAATAGAAATCTTATATTTTACCTTGATTAGCCAAACATGTATGTTCTTAGCAATTGTTTGGAGTAAGCGATGTCTGTGCTCTTGGGTTTGATTGATAACCTATAAGATGGTATAATATACATACAGACTGATAGAGATTCAGTGTAACAAACTAAAATCTCAAATTCAGAGAATATTCTAAGAATAACAAGAAAGACTATCAATAAGATATTTGACCCTAAAGCAAACATTTTTATTTTTTTGGAGATTAAATAATCTAGTATATTGGAAAGCCATTATTATTGTTAATTCGAAAAATCAAAACCCCTAATTTAGCCAATATTGACCTTTTGGTTCCAATTACACAGAAACAAGAATTGTTTGGGGTAACATACCTAGTGGAATTAAAAGCACTTATCATTGCCTAACTTCTTGCAAAAAGCACTTGAAATATTAATAAAGATACTCACAGATTCCAAATCTTCAATTCTTGTTTTAACACCAATAGCCATTTCACGTCTATCATTTGGAGTTTCAGGGCATGGGTACAAAGTAGCACGAAAACTAAAAAATGGAAAGAAAAGATGATTTATTAATGGGATGAGTTTGAAGTACATTCAGAACCAGCAAAATCAGATTTGCGTTAACACTTGTTCGAGCAGTTCTTACTATTTATATCTACTAGCTTAGTGCAGAATCGGTAGAAAAAATAAATAACAGAATAATTGCAGAAATGAGCAGAAACTTTAAGAATCTATGGGAGGGAACTAAGGGGAACTAAGCTCAAAAGTAATGTAATCATTTTTTTTCATACATTATTAAAGAGGGCATTGCAATGAAAAAGTTTGCTGTATTTACTTTTTTCTGAAAGAACCTAGAACTCACACAAATCATATTTTTATATCCCATATATCCCTTCGATTTTCATGACATAGTTGTTGTCGAACTTAATTTTCTTTTCCGCAAACACAACAAGATTTAATAAAAACATTCAACATGACTGTTCAGAAGAAACCAGTTATTCTGAAATGGAAAGTTATTTTGACGAAGAGTCTTCCAAGATTGATGCTTTTATTACTGGATTATACTGCAATGAACCAGAGTATACAGAAGAAGAATTAAGCTTGCAAACAAATATTGAGGATTCATTATATAACAAACTTTTGGATCCCAGCCGTCAAGAAAACCTTTTATGGTGTACGCTCTGGATGTAGTATTAGAATATGTGACATCTCCCGTGATTATGGGTAATTCCCTAAAGACGCTTAATCAATTAATAGACGATTCTAAGACGCTACAATTTAGTGTAAAGAAGTGTATATTTGACGTTAAGCAGTGTAAAGAATCTTAGGTTTGGTTTAAAGAAGCTTAAATCAATGTAAATAAGAAACATATTTCATGAAAATATCTCATTATATGATTTATGATTAAATGTCATTTATATATTACAAATAATTCATGTTCTGTAATTTAACTTTCTTGTAAACTTTCAAATTGAAAATATATTCTTTACATTGTTTGAAAGAAATCTTATGTTTGTTTTGCATATAATAAAATTAAAATAAATAAGTAAGTTTAAAGTGTTGCTCTTTTGAAATTGAAAACTTTTATTTTGATTTTTATGGCATGGCTTCAATCTTAAAATAGCTGTGACGTTTATAATTACAAAACAAATAAATATAAATTTACAAACAAAACAAGTAAAAAACTGTTGAGTGTTAGCTTTAAAAGGAAGAACAATAAAATGTATTTGTAGAAAAATGAACACAAATTTAAAGCATTTTACCTTAAAAAAGATATTATCTGCTTAACAATATTTTCAAAGAAAAAAAAACATTCTAAATTCTAAAAAGATTGTTAATAGATAACACTGCAATGTAAATAATTCTCAAAAACGTTCTATTTAGAATTAACATGTCATGGCAAGTAAATATAGACGTATTTTGGATATAAACACCTGGTTTTTTTGTTCAAATGTCAGGTTTTTGAGATAAGGATACCCCTGCGTTGATTACACTACCCTTCTGACGCTTCAGACTCTAAACACTTAAAACAGTTTTATTTGGACAATATTTAACGTTGAAAACGCTTAACAGACGCTACTCATATTGCTTAAAATGCTTATTTTAAAAAAATGAATTACCCCTTTTCGTAGGAGTTGTCACATATGATTAGAAGAAGCTAAGTATTGTAAGAAATGTAAAATATTGGATGAAAAACTTAACCAGAGAACAATATAGCAGAGCATAAAATCACAACGCTTTTATATCTTTGTTGTTTTAATTGCATGTTTCTTATTTTGTTTTACAATATTTTTTTACTCTTGATTAATTTATTCAAATATTCTTGTTCAAGCATATTGAGAATTTTTTTCTTTTCAAAGTAAATGATAAAAGTGAAGTGTTAACATTTTAATTTATGTTGGATAATACAAGTTAGCGTTAGTTCTGTACAAGTTTGTATTTGATTTTATAAGAGAATTCAACAATTCAGCTTTATATATAATATAATAATTGAAAAAATATTTAAACTGCTTCGTAGCATTATAATTGTCTAAGAGGAGCTATAAAATATTGTTGATTTGTTCAAAAGAAATAAAATAATGCAACATCTACGTCATGAAATTGTGATTTCTCCGCTGCGGTGCCTTTTTTGGATCAAACTAAAAGTGGGTCTCCTGTGTTCAAAATGGATCATTTTTTTAAAAAAATATAATAACTTTTCTTTTTTACTGTTGTTTACCTGATTATGTTAAAACTACAATTTTTTTTCCAAACTTGGTTCCCCTTTAAGTTTAAAAAAACATACCCTTCACAAATCTTTTTCACTCTGATCTTTAATTGCTCTCCCTGGAAAAACACTATGAAAACACATTTGTTCGTTAAATCTCCTGTACCAGGGTCATACAATGCTGTATCAATTTCTGCTTGTTTAAAAAACACATTTCCACGACAAGCTCTCCAAAGCAATCTTTCGAAAATAGAGATTCGGTCACGATTGATAACACCAGCTACAAATCTAAAAACGAATTCCAATGAAAAAATAAATAACAAATTATCTCACAATTAAAATCTTCCAATATAATTATGACAAAATATCCAATATAGACAGTGGTGTATCTTCAAAATTTTAAAGCATGTGTTTTATAAAAATGTATTTCCAGACATTGTTTCATTGAAGTTTCTCAATAAAAAATGTTGCCAGTGTCTATAATATATTAAGTGAAAAAAATAATATAATTAAGAGCCTCTCCATCTTAAAAAATTATGTTATCATATTTAATGTTAAAAGCAGGCAGAGTAAAATTTAAATGTGAATAATTTTAAAATCTGAACTTTTTTTTATATTAAAAATTTTAAAACAAGAACAATGTTATAAATATTTTAGAATAATGAGCAATAATCAAACTGTTAATTTTTTAAAGACAGGTTTATGGAAAGATAGTGTAGTTTTATATGAGCACTTAAACAAATGAAAGTGTGCCAAGGTTTTAACTCTTGTCAATTGTGCGAAATGATGCTACACGACCAAACTTGCTTTTGGACTACCAATATATCATAGAAAATGGTTTACAGTCGCCCGACCTGGCGACTGCTACAAAACATGAGGATACACCACTGATAGACCTTTCTAAACCTATAATTTATGTAACAATATCACAAGCCACATGGTGCCCTTCGAAAATAGCTTAAACTTAATCATCATGATTAAACTTAACTTAAGTTTTTAATCTACTTTATGTTTTGGTTAAATCTATCTAAAGGGAAAGTTTTTTTTAATTCCATAAAACTTAACTTCAGGCCAAAATAAATGCACACCTAGTGGAGTTTAGGTGAGTGCTTGGTCATTCTCTGATAATTATAATAATGGCCAGACCTGATAGCTATAGCACCTAATTCAACAGTAGCTGTTACTTTTAAAACTGTAGTTATGACTTTTAAAACTCTGCGACTCATACAACTGTAGTTGTGACTCGTTTAAC
>JAUELD010043944.1:0-27066 GCA_031471615.1 Aglantha digitale
CCCCTTTAATAGAATCTAAACGATTGGTCTCTACCTTTTGACTTTTTTACGGGACTCTATTACAGGTCCTGGACTATCGAGGGTTAAGCGTTTAAAAAGACGAAATCTAATCTAGTACATTTCAAATGAGATATTGAAACTGATTACTATTACATTTGATATCCTTATGTTGGAGTTACCACCTTTTCTTGACAACCTCTACTGCCTGCCTTGTGTTTCTCCATATATACAATCGAAAGGGTTCGTTTATGAATAAACTTGTTTGTCACATAACGTTCATCAATTATTTACTTTAATTTCGCATGATAAGTGAAAGCTTTGGATTTGTTTAGAATTATAAAAACAGTTTGTTTACCCCTGTTATGCATTCGTATGTTATTCAAAAATGATAACCATAGTTTTTCAATAGCTTTATGTTATATGGTGCTAGGCTGATTTTAATCTCGCTTAACCAGGGTAAAAAGCTTGTTTACACTGCGCGGCAAAGAATTCTTAATGAATTGTTTATGGTTACAGTACGGTATGTCTCGTTGTTTCAAAAAACATCTCGCTTTACCAGCCTGATCTATTTATATGAAAATAATTTATCTGCTGCCTGCCTTAAACATTCATTTTCTGCTGGTGAATTGTTGGCCAGGCGAGACATTTCGATCAACCAGGTTAATTTTCATTATTTCCAACTTCGTAGAAAGAATAATTTGATCTGTTATACTGCGGTTCCATGTTTCACATGCATGCATGGTTTACAATAAATTTTATTTTATGCAAACAATTTATTGACATCAAAATAAACTGATGTAAGAGGATTTTCATTTTTATAATATGAAATGCTGATTTCTTACTTTGCATAGCTTTTTAATTTAAAAAAAAATTATATTTTATACTTGAGGAATTATAAAAAGTATTTCTTCAATATTTAGTGTAAGTGTAAACCGAATTGACATATTTGCTAACATCTCGTATGAAATCTTCTTAAATTACTAGTTTTAAATTTACATTACGTAATCCAATATTATTTGCTGGAGTAGTAAACAAGACAAGAAAACAGAATGTTCAATACTTATATATTTTATAATCTATGTTTAAAAATGCTGTGTAAAATATAAAAATGGTCGCTTCCATTTCAAAAACCAAATCAATACAAAAAATCATATAAAACAAAAGAAACGGTGAACAACTTTTTTGAGCAAAAATTCGAAGATTAAGGTTGTTACAATTTTCCAAATAGCTATATATATATTTACTAAAGCAAAAAGAAGTCAGTTTGAAGAATGAAAAAACCCAAGGTTGAATTTACGCTAATATATTTGAACAAATTTAATCTTGAAATTTATCTTTTATCTTGCAGTACACCACGAGGATTTAATTAATTACCGCAAACAAACAAATTAACGCCTACGAGTGGCAAATGGAAAAAATTCTTAAAAATATAAACAAAGTGTTTACGGTATTACAAATAAGATTTCGAAATTAAAGTATTATGATATCTATCTATATATAAATCATATAAATAGCTCATTCAAATAAAAAACTTTTCATTCTAAGCATTATTTTTACACTTCCTTTTATTATAGTAGTTTAAAATCACATCTTCGAATGAATCACATCTTCTTATCATTCGACAGAAATACAAAAAATAGTCGGAATAAAACTACTAAGTTCTAATGAAGTAAAGAAAGTAAAGAAATTAAAGCCTGCTTTACATTAGCGTAATATATATATATATATATATATATGTGCACGTGTATTATTTACCCTGTTTACCCTGCTTAAGTACATATTAACCAATTAAATATAAAACAAGTTTTCATTTACATTTTACACAAAAACAAACTGCAAGATTATCATATGATTTAAACATTTTTCCACTCATTTTGACTCTTTTCTAATTGTTGTTTCATTCGAGCAATAAGTGGAGCATCACCAACATTTTTCTTTGAAATTCCCAGCGATGCCTCATTAAGAGCTTTTTTTTGCTTGAGCGATTGAGAAGTTTGTTTATGTTCATTATTCTTTTGAGACGATGGCGATGAAGTTTGATGCGAAATTTTTAATTTAGGAGATAGACTTACATTGACTGGTTTTTGTAATGCTGATACGCTAACATAATTTTTGCCATCACCTTTCTTTTTTGGGCGCCATTTATCAATCACATAATTTTTAATTTTAACACCTTTTAACTTTTTATCCTTACTTGTAATAATAGAATTCATAATCATTTCGTCAACACAAATATCTTTCAAAAGATCACCATTTATTTGATTCATTTCACAAAATTCTGCAAAACTTTTAATATCAATAACATTCAAGTGTTTGATTACATCACTCTCGCTCCATTGGGAAGGATCGTCACTCTTAAATCCTTGAAGTACAGGATAATTTTCAGGTCTCATGATATCAGGTCTCCAACCAAAAGTAAATTTGCGAAGTTTCCGAGCCTCAAAAGGTGTTAGACCTAAATCTCGAAGGACACTTTCATCTAGATCAATCAATAATTGTCCATCTATTTGAGAATCAGAAAATATTTGTTGAAATGATGCTAGCTGTAAATCCACAAGACAATTCGTAACGTCTTCTATACCCCACAGAGATATTTCTTTCGTACTCTGTTCAACAATATTATAGAAACTCTGCCACGCTAAGTTCATTTGGTTTTCCTCTGATGAATTACTATCCACAGCCATTTCATACAAATCGTCAGTATTATCATTCTGGTTTAACCTATCTTGGTGAGGGTGATTCCCTGGGAGAGGGGGAGGTATCATAGCCTCTCTCCATGCATTAATTTTGGCTTGATCAATTTCATCAAACCCACTATCGACATCAGATGCAATCGGAGCAAAAGATCTTTGTGCTTGTGCCATTAAATCAAGAGATTCATAAGCCATTTCGCAAGGTAAAGTCTCATAAATACTATCAGTAAATACTTCATCAGCACACATACCTGTATATACCGAAGCTGCAGGTACCATAGAATCTAATTGATCCTGAGATTCAAACTTTATGTCTTCTTTTCGAAGTTTACTACGCTTTTTAGATTTTACGGCAACTGACCTTGTTCTTTCTCTAACTTTTTTAACTTTTTTCATTAAATGCAAAGCCCATTGCGGCTGTTGGACTTGTTGTTCATTTACCATCGTCGCTTCACCAGATTCTGGAATTTGAGGTGTAGGAGAATGCGGCATTATATACATATTTTCATCAGTTTTTTCCGTAACTGTATCTGTGGAAATTTGTGATGAAATCTCTTTTCGATTTTTTTTCTCTTCCTTTTGTCTTTCTTTTCGTTCCTTTTTTTCTTTCTTTTTATCAGCTTTTAATTTAACTTTTTCTGCTTTATGTTGTTTTAATTTCTCTTTTTGTTGCTGTTTTACAAGTTCTCTTTGCTCAATGTCAACTTTGAGATTATTTTCTTCTTGTTTCGATATTTTCTTTACTAAAGGTACCAATTTTATACTATCATCAGTTTTACTATCAACAATTTCTACAGTTTCACCTAAAGCTTTCAAAGCTTTTTTGTATTTAAACACATATTTAGTTAAACTATCTTTAGGGTTCATGGTATGAAGGTATTGAACAACTTTGTTAACATCAACATTCGAAGCTGATGAACAAAGTTCTCTATATGTTTCATCATTTGCCATTTTAAGGTTATTATTAACTTGGAATTTTAAATCATCGTTAACAGGAAATGTCAATACAAATTCAGCTTTGGATTTTTTAGCAGATGCAATAATTATTTCTTCCGTAAAACGCTTATTTATAACCATTACGGTACAATCTGTGTGAGTTTTGGGGGTATTAAGATTATTAACAAATTTTGCTGACAAAGGAAGCTCCCGAGATTTCTCAGCAACTTTTGAAAGCATTTGTTCTGAGGAATCATTAGCAGCAAGACAAAATGATATGGTTTCATTGATTGATATTTTTATATGTTTACCAGCTGAGCTTCTGAAATGAATGAATGCAGGACTTCCCCCAGATTTTTCACAAATCACAACTTTTAAACGATCCCCTATTGAAACATTATCAACTCCATGAACATTAGTAACTTCTACAAACTTAGGTAGTGGGTCAGATTTTGCTAGAATTTCTATTGTATCGAAAGATTTTTCCTTTCCTGCTGGTATTGTCAATTTCACTTTATACGGACATTCAACAGGGAGGCGCAAATGATCTCCTTGTTCAGATGTAGCTGATAATTTAGTAAGAGTCTTTCTAGCAAGTATCACAACTACCTGTTCCTTTTCTAGGGATTCACCATTATCAGCCGAATCAAATCTTTCTGATAATTTGATGAGTTGAGGGAGTTGTACTTTTGGATTCTTTAAAATATCATCAAAAGATTCACCACAAGGCGACCATTTTAAATCTTCCATATTTAAACATTAGTAAGAAGAACACCGCTGTGTGGCTTCTGAATGTTTGATTTTTCGTTATTACTAAAATTTGTATAATATATATATATGATCTTCTTCTATAAAGTAAAAAAAAAAAAATACTTTAAAATAGTAGCAAGTTATTAATATTATAAGCTCATAGATATATGAATTTAATTCTTCAGTAGTAGTAGTATATTTGTAGCCCCTCTTTAGAAAATTCTTTCAGACATAAAAGCTTTTTATAAACTACACTATTCTACTACGACAAAACGATAATCAAAAATTTAATATTTATTTTAATAAGTTTGACCAATATCGAAACAATACCAACCTTTTCCGTCACAAAACGGAAAATTAAAAATTGGAAATGAAAAGAGCAATCGAGTGAAGCAATTTTTTTTTTTCTATTTTTTTCCAAAAATAATCATTTAATGAAACAAGGGGGGAAAACATCACGTTGAATCGAGCACAAATTCCAGCTGCCTATATAACAGAAGTAATTAAAACTAGGCGCTAGAGCGAGCTTTTTTTTGATAAATATGTAATCAAAATTAAAAATTGGGTAAGCAGTTTTTTAATATCAAGAAGCTTCATCTTAAATTTTTACGATGGTTTAAATGAAATCAGACGTCTTTTTTTTTAAAACATGGAGGAGAAGTACTTTAAAAAGTTTCGTATACAGAGCTTCTATATTACTAGTTCAATGTTCAACTTTTCAAAAGCAAGTATTTTATATAGAACAAGATATGTTTCTACTATCACAGCTATACTTCTCATTTATTCACAGTTATTTAGGGCAAAGAGTAGTCCGTGATAAGCCCCAAATGAGGATTTATTTGAGTTCTCCGTTGTAATCATATGATCAGTTGTTAACACCTTTAAAATCATGGTAATCATAGATAGAGTGGACAAGTACAAACTCCTTGGAATGATGATAGACGACAAATTTAAATTTAATGAACAAATTAAAAAAGTTTTAAAAGAATGTTATTCGACCTTACAGATTCTGAAAAAGTTAAAACGTTACACATCATTCAAGTCGAGAAAAATGTTGGTCGAAGCATTGATATTATCGAAAATCGATTACTGTAACATCATATTTATCGATCTACCAAAATACCAACTTAACAGACTGCAAAAACTACAAAACATAAGTGCAGGATTTGTTTTACAAAAATATGCAACGCAAGAAGATGTCGTCTCTTTGAAATGGCTGCTTGTTAACGAACGAATAAACTTCAACATTTCAAAATTTGTGTTTAAATACATAAGATCAGATAAAATACCAGAAAATTTAAAAATCACTTTAAGCAAGAGAAGAACATTGCAAACGAATTGTGATAAGTTGGAATTTAATACCAAGCATCAACGAAAATCGTACATTTTAGAGTACGCAACGAAAATTTATAATGAATTGCCCCATGACATTAAAAGCAACGAAAACTTGAACGAATTTGAAAGGATATTTTTTAGATATGGATGTGTAAAATAATTGATTAATAATAATATTGATAATAATAATAATTAGTTACGGAAATATTTTTAAGCATTGACTGGAACATGTTCGTACAATTTAAACAGAAAACTACGTTAAGTCATAAAATTTTTATTATGATGAATTTGTATTCCTCAAATCATTATATAGAAAAATACAGAATAGATTTTTATAAGGAGAATTCCCATAGAAATCTTTTGTTCTACTGTATAAATAAAGAAAGGGATTGACATAGTAAATCCGAGTATTGTCATTTCTACCAAATCTAATTTTCACCATATAAATCGTTTTCATTTTCTTGGTACGTATATTAACATCATTGACCACAAGTTAAAGTTCGAAGGCTTTTCTTTTCTTTGATTTTTAACCTTTTTTTATTTTAAACTTTTAAGTTATATTTAGTAAGGCTGGCTCTATTGCATAAAGATATTTCAAATTACTTTTTAGTGACATTTCGTTGATATTACTATTTTGTTTGATAATTACATTAGAGAATCAAAGGTGTAGTTTCAACACACCTTGGAGTTCGTTGATGTAAAAATTCCATGTTTGTATTGAACGCTACATAAGAAATTTATATTTTATGGAATTTTATTTTTCTTATTTTATTGAATTTGTCAGCTTATAAATGTGGTAGTTGCGATTTAAAATTTGTAGCAATTAAATATGGCCATTTTTCTTTGATGCTTCAGCACGATGAAGCTTCTACCTATTTCATTCGTAATCAAAATCAATGATAAATTTGAGATATTTTTCAGTCAAGTTGAAATCAGTAAGGACATTAAATGAATACGATATGAATATTAACCATATGGAATCCTTTGTTAATTGAACTATGAGAGCAAACGCCATTATGAAAGCGACATGTAAAATATTATTTCTTAAATCCATCGAGTTATACAGATTTTATGCTTTTGTTTTAGTTATTTATAAATTGACTTGTTCGTTCCCTGCAAACTGTGCTCTTTAATAATTGGACTTGCCGTTGTTAAAACATTTATCCAACAAACGAATGAAAAAAAGGATACTTAAAATCTAAATAGAACGAGGAATATTCGATAGGAGAGTACGCTGCCATCAGCAAATTCAAAGAATAAATGAAAAATTTAAGAAATTACTCTCTCATCTTCAATTTGGGGAAAGTACAACATGAAACCTTAGAGGAAACCTTAGTATCGTAAACTTATGAAAGCAATGGCTTCACTACAAAACTTTCATAAGCTTGGGTAACCTTTGCTGATAGAAGATTCGGATAAAGCTAAGTGAGAAGCTGGCTTTGAAAGGGTAGGTAGTGTGGTGAGAAAATAGCAACTGCATTGATTTTTCGTACCGATAACATAACCTTGAGAATGAAAAGGAAAGAGGATTATATTAATGTATTAAATTTATTTAACATCCATAAATAACAACGCTATGTAAAAATATAAATTCCAACATTCATGTATTTTACAGAATGCGTCTTAAACCATCAATATGAAGGTTGTTAAAGATAATTTACAAATCTTAATTATTTTTGTACCTACCTATCTAATGCAGAGTGAATATTTAGTTTATGTATAAAAAATAAGTTGAGATTAAAACAAAGTCTGCATGCTAAAATTTGTTTAGTCAAATCATCTCTTTAATACAAAATAAATAAATATAAAGTAGATCGTGGCCAACAAAACATAAACAAAAAAAATTAAAACAAACAAATAATAAAAGATAAACATATAATGATAAAATATTAAATCCACGTGGTTATTAAATATACAATAAATTCCTTCCCCAAAATAAAATTCACAGAATATAATCCACAACTAGTTTTATCTTCGGTGGATTGTGGGTGTTAGCGGCTCCAGTGGGTTGGGTTCACTATGACGACTCTAAACAAACAATAAGAAAAGTATAACTTGAGGTTTCACAGAATAACGTGTACAAGGCTGACACAAAGTACTTACAGTTTCACTGCCCGACCAATCCCCAGCTTCATATCTTGTGTCACGTGCACCGATTGGCGTATAGAAGATGTCTCGGTCATCACCTTTTCTTTGAGGTGTGTGCAAGCTTTCATCGTGATTCATTGAGCTCTAAAGAAGTAACAACTTATGTAAGAGTTCCATCAAATGACTACCTGTTTATTGTTGCTAATCATTTGGTGAGAAATAAAAAAGTGTTGAAAAGCGTTTTATACTCACCGTGCTGAATGAGTCAGCGGGTGGGATCGAGCTATAAAAGATATATGTACAGATTATAACAACAATGAAGACAAACAAATTATTATATGTCCAAATTACATGTTATCTCTCGAAATACATATTATCTCCCAAAACCCATATAACCTCCCGAAATCCACTTTACTTCATGTTATTAAACTGCAGTTTAGTGCGCGTTTCTATTTGTAATGCAATCAATCATCAAGGTACAAGTCAACTTACCCTACGGGATTATCATAAGCCTTCTGCATAGCTTCGTTGAGTAAAAGTTTTTCCTATAACAATCAAATGGGACAATAAGAACACTGTCATTCAATCACACGACAGTCGTAGTAGTTGCGCACAAACGACGAAATATAACCGACATACCGTTACCATGTCCAAAGAACCCATCTCTTGCAATACTTGAATAACGTCATTAAGTCGTGACTCAGCCAGTTTTCTTTCATGTTCCATCTTCTTTATTTGTTGTTCTGTCATGTAGAAATTAGGTTGTTCACGCTTTTGATGCAGCAAAATGTCAGATACAAACCTCGTAACCATGCCTTCGCATTGTGTTTGCGTAGAAGTCACGTCAGAATTTAATTTCTGTCGAAGCGAATGTAAACTGTTCTTCAAAAGTGACACATTTTTGCGTGCTGAATCCAGCCTGCTGTACTTGGAATAAGATAACTGCTGCTTATAAAACTTGCTCTTTTCATGGCTTTTAACTTCTTGCTCCAACATAGCACGGAGTGTAGCCATTCTTAGCTGCAAACCAGATTCTTTTTTATTGGCAGCATGTAACTTAGTTTCCAGTTGCGATGATAACTGATCAAAAGTTACGGTAAGGTCATTCTTCTCTTTGGTGAGTTGTTCAACTTGAAACCTTAAATTCTCGATGTCGCCAACCTTTTGCTGTCCTGTCGATAACTGACCTTTCATAGCTGAACTCAAAAACGCCTTTTCTCTTACTATAGCTCCTAATTCACGCCGCAATTCTTGCATCGACTTTTCTTTCAGAAAAGCCTCACTGCGAACTTGGTTGCTTTGTTCGACCATATCTTCCCAACTTTGTTCTATTTCGCGCCTCATACGTGTCTCCAACTCTATTTTTTCTTCCTCTAAGAATTCGCATTGTTGAAGAAGTGAACGATTATTGTGTTTTTCCTCGTTTAGTTGGGTATGTAAATCAAGTAGTGACGTGTTCAACTTCTGTATTTCTTCCTCTCTCACCTGAAGTGACTTTGAAAGTGCACCACTCGTATGATTTACCTGTTCTACAACTCTTTGTAATGAAAGAGTTCGTATATCGTGAGCTTGTAATTCCCTTTCGTATTTATTTACTTTAACTCTTTCGTTGTTTAATTCATCAACCACTTGATCAAACCTTAAACTGTTCGCAGTTTTATCTTCGCTTAGTGCCGACACAACCTCCTCTTTTTCAATCAATGCATCATTAAGCTCTTTAAGATCTTGTTGCGCATGCGCTAATTCTTCAACTATATGGCTATTTTCGATCTGCAGCTTACTTTCTAAACTAAATTTTGATTTGCTAATCTCATCAACTTTATCAATCCAATTCTGACTTTGATCATCCTTTTCCTCGATTATACTCGCAATTTCCTCGCGCAATGATTTCACTACACTTTCAACTTCACGCTTCTCTTTCTGCAACTGTTCTGTATACTCTTGAAGAACGTTTACCTGGCGTACCAACTCACACTTTTCGCGTTGAAATTGTTTAGCTGCATCCGCTTTATCATTTAAAAGCTTATTTAATCGTTCATTAGCTGTGTCGAACTTGTCTTCGAAGTCCAACAGAGTTCTTTTATACAACTGAACTTCCCCTTCATCGAACCTTGCGTTTTCCGTAGCAACACTACACATATGTTTGGGTAGCAACAATTCTTCAAGTTTCGTCTTTTTCTCTTTCAACTTTAATATTATGTCTAAATTCAACTGAACTTCTTCTGCTAGCTCTCCATTGTGACGTTGAACATCAACAACCAGTTTCTCTTTCTCGTATAGCTGACTTGTAATGTTGTTTCTCATTTCAGCTTCTTTATAATTTGCATCTCTTAATTTGCAAACTTCGTCCTCATATCTTTCAAGATTTTCAAGCGTATTTTCGTACTGATTGTTCGCTCTTTCTATGTCGCTATGCAACGTATCGATTTTACTGTTCAATTCTTTTAATTGGTCATCGTGACGCTGTTTTAAGTTTTCGATCAAACTTTCATGCTCATGGAAAGTTTCGTTGTTTCTCAGTCGAACACTTTCTCCAAAACTCGATTTCTCTGCAACTAGGTCATTGATTTCTTCCCTCAAGCTCTTTAACTCCTGTTCATAACGTAACCTTGAGTGGTTAATTTCCTGGGTTGATTGAGACAATTCATCTCGCTGATCTTCTAAACGACACTTTAAAACTTTAATATCAACCTCTCTATCTATTACCTCACTTTTGTATTTGCGACAAAGTTTCTTCAACTTCGCGATGTTCGTTTTCTTTGCATTGTGCATATCAATATCTCCAGGTAAGGTTTCATTACACTCCATTGATTGTTGTGATAACGCAGGCTCTACCGGCAATGAAGCCTCATTTTCATTGGACGCATCCACTGAATCGATGAATTGCAACTTTACATCATCGTTCTTAATTGGAGAGCTATCGAAAGATTGTTCGAGCAAGGAGTCTTGCAGGTGCTTACTCTCTTGAAGTACGTCCGGTAGCAGATTCGCTGAACGAGGGATGTGCAACGTCAATTTCGAGGGTTGCTCTTCCAGATTAGGGGAGGCTTGTAAACGTTTGCTGTCGACATTGGTGAAAACATCAAGCTGGTTTTGAAGTGAAAAATTTTCTTCTTGGAGGTTTTTATAACCTCTTCTTGCCTCTTCAAGATCTCCTCGAAGATTTCCCAGGATATCTTCATAATTCTCACGAGTCACTTGTTCGATCGCTTCTTTACTCGCAGCTAACTCGAAAATTTCCTTTTGTAAATAACTAATACGTTCTTCAAGATTTTTCGTATTCTCTGATGTTTCTACAAGCATCGCATCATTGGTAAGTTCTTGTACTGTTGCAGCGAGTCGTTTGTTTTGATATTCCAACTCTTTTATTTTATCGTTTAATACAGCGTCCTTCTTTATCTGCTCGTTTTGGTTGGATGAAATATAGTAAGACGGCGGCAGTTGTTCTAGAATGTCGCTTTCTTCACACACAATTTTACTCTCGTCTGGATGCGAGAGCTGGTCTTTAATATCGGATTTTTCAATTCGTCTCATTAACTCCGAATTTTCATTCATGAGTTGTTTTATATAGTTGTTCTGGTCTATATTTTGTTCACGTTCTTTCGATATCTCGGTATCAAGTTGTTGGATTTGTCTCCCTAATAGATTTACTTTTGCATCTAACTCGATTTTCTCTGTCTCTAAATTTACGATGGATTGTTCTGAAACTCTAAGAGATTCATTGAGACATTTAACATTTTCTTGCTTCTTTGTCACGTCGTCACGTAAAGAGGTCAAAGTATCTCTCATACCGTCAATAATGTGATTTTTCTCACTGAATACCGTCTCGAACTCATTACGCAGATCTTTCAAATGTTGACCTTTCTTGATAATAACTTGTTCTATTTCTGAAGCAGCACTGCGCTCGAGTTGCAGTGATACTTCCTTTAACTCCGACAACTCGCTTTCATCTCGTTTATTTTTGGTTTCAAGTTTTTCTAACAGCTCGTTTAACTCGCTAATAACTCGATCTTTCACTTTTATGGAATCATTATTATTATTGTTCGTATGTTTCAGTTCAACGATCTCCCGCTCTTTAATATTAAGAAGCGTATTAAAATCATTGTGTAAAGTTTCCATTTGCTCCGTTCGGTCTTTTTCGGCACTGCTTAAAATGTCTGTAACGCTATTCTCTTTTTCGACAGCCAAAGATTGGACTTGATCTTCCAGTTTTTTTAGTTTTTCAAAATAAACCGTTTCATTATCGCTAGATTTAATCTCGAATTCTTTTCTTTGATTAAACAAAGTTTCCTCTATTTCAGTATCGATATTTTGCAGCCTTTTGGTGAGATGAGAGAGGATATCGTCTTTTTCTTTGGTGGTTTCTTCGAACGATTTGCGCAGTTCTTGACAGTATGCAGCTTTACTTACAGTCATTTCTTCGAGTTTCTCATCGTAACTCATTTTCAACTCGTTCTTTTCACTTTCGAGTAACTTCCACTGCAATGTTATTGCTTCTAACGAGTTTTGAGTATTAATAAGCTCGTTTTCTAGTTCTATATTGGCAGTATTCAATCTGTCGTTCTCAACTGCTGTTTCTGACAACCTCGTTTCCAAGTTATCATAATATTTTTCTTTAGACAAGATTTCAGCAACCTTTTCTAACCGTTCTTGTAGTCCTGCAATGACGTCATTTTTTTGTTTGGTTAGTTCAGCGAGATCAGCGAACTTTTCTGTGGCGAGTGAGAGTTGATCTTCGCGCGCTTTCAGTTTATCTTCAAGTTCCAAACGGTCGATCTCAAACTCATACTCGTATTGTTTCCTTTCTTTTTGTGCTAATTCAACATCTCCCCTCAGCCCCGAACTTATATCGTCGAATTGATGACGTATCATTCCACCAATCGTATTCTTCTCATTGATTACACGATCCAGTTCAGTTTTCAACCAATCACGTTGGTTTTCGACACTTACCAACTTCTTCTCCAACTGCTTGTTGTTTTTTTGCATCGTTCCCATTACATCTTCATCATGTGGGACATCACGAGACTCTCGTAAGCGCATCTGCAGCGTTTCAATCACGCGATCTTTCTGTGTAATTACGTCATCGAAGCTATCTCGCAGAGATAAGAAAGAATCGTTCTTACTGGAGATAGCATTCTGTATGTTCACTTCTGACGAATGTAAAAGCACATCAAGTTGTCGTTGACGGTTGTCATTAGCAACTTCTAATTCATGAAGTCGACTCTACAATAAACAATGAAAAAGTACAGTTTACACAATGACATTTTAATGTACAGCAAATAGGGGTTTAAACACACCAATTTAGTTCTTAGGTTAGCAGCACTACATACCTGTTCAACAGCCTGCTCTTCTTTCAATTTTTTAACTTCATGTCTTAATTCAGTTTCACTGGATGATTTTTGTTGAAGTAGTAATTCTTTTTCGCTGAGTTCATTAGATATTAACATCAGTTCACGTTCTTTCACCACCACTTCGTGTTGCACCTCATGTAGATGATTTTCATTAGATTCGTTGCCGTGCTTCATGTCGTAGATTTCATCAGTCAACTTCTTCGCATCAACAAGCAGCTGTTCATTCATATGCAATACCTCATGCAGCTGCTCTTGAGTAGCTTCGTGGTTAGATACAGCGATCGATATCTCTTTGATTTGCTCCTTCAAATCAGCAACTTCTTCGCGCAGTTCTTCGTTTTCTTCATTCGCGTCATCAAGTTCAACAGTCTTCTCCATAAGAAGCTCGTTTTGATTTTGTGATTCCGTTTTCAAGATGCTTACTTGTTCTTCCAAAGATGATTTACTTTCGTCCAAACCTTTGTTTTTAAGCATAGCTTCAGTTAGTCGACCAGCTGTAACTTTAATGGCTTCCAGCCTATCTACCGTGGTGGTGGATTCAGGTTGCACTTCTATACCCATCGTTTTCTCTACCTTTGAAAGAAGATGAAAGAATTTCTTCTTCTCCATTTCATCTTGTTTCACGTCATGCTGTAAAGCTTTTATCTGTTCACCATGTGCGCTCTTCCACTCACCGAGCGCTTCCATGAGTGACGAATCTTGATTGGAAAGCCCAAACAAGATTTCGACGCCTTCTATTTGGGCAGCTTTTTCATCAACACTGATTTGCATGTTTTCGTTGCTAGTTTTTAGCAGTGAGTTATTCTTTTCTAACGATAACACCTTCTCTTGGTACTCGTTCACATCCTCTTCAAGTTGAGTGCACAAGTATTGTTTTTCTGAACTCAGTTTCGCATACTCTCGCTGCAAATTATCGCACCTCGTTTGCATGTTTTCGAGTAAATCATCCTTTACTTGCAAAGCTTCTTCCAAGGTCTCCTTTACTTCCGACCACTCGACCCGTTCTTCTTCGCATTGTCTCAAAGTGCGTTCGTTAGTTCTGATCTGATCTTCTTTCTCAGAACTCTCCCATTCAAATTTCTCGATAGTTTCTTGTTTTTCTTCATTTTGAAGTGAGACTTTCTCCAGTTGCAACTTCATTTCTACTAATTCGCTCGATAGATTTTCAATCTGTTCTATTTGCTCGCTATGAAAAGCAGTCTTCACCTCCAATCCATCAGCAGCTTCTTTCAGGTGCTCATTCAACGTACTGATCTGCTCATGCAAAGTAATATTTGATTCTTCCAAGTCCTTAATCTGGCTGTTTTGTTGCTGCAACTTCCCTGACAACTCATTAAAGATCAAATCTTTCTCAGCAGTGGCACGGTCAACTTCAGATTGCAGGTTTTCTTTCATCTGGTCACGATTCTGCATAGTTTGCTTCAGTTTCACCTTCAGCCGAGTAATGATGGTTTCTTTGTGCTCTTTACTCTCATGTAGCTGTTTCAAATCTTCTTCAACGGCATTCAATAGATCTTCCTTTTCACTCTTTGCTCGCACAATTTCTTTCATCTTCACTTTTAATTTTGAGATGACGTCGTCTTTATGTTGTTTAGTTTCTTCTAAACTTTCGATTTGTTGTTGTAACATAGCAACAACTTCTTTATTAACATTTGATACAATTTCTTCATTGGCAGGTGGAGCCATTGACATTTCTAGCTGTGCTGATATAGGTAAAATAACATCCTCGTTTTCCCAGCCATCATTCTCCCCCATAATAGGTATCTCACACTGCATATCAATCGCATTACTTAGGACAGGTATCTCAGTTACTAGATTCGATGAATGCTGGAATGGTACAGGAGAGTGTAGCAAGGGAGTTGAAGTATTCGTTCTGCTTCCAATCAATTCGTTGGCTAGCTGTACTTGTAAAACAGTTTCAGTGATTTGTTGATCTTTCTCGTTGATACTCTCTTGGAGTTTAGCAATAGAGTCTTCGTACCCATGCTTCATGCTCTCCAGTTGATCAACGAATGTTTCTTTTTCCGCTTGGTGGCCTTGCAGCAACGACTTTAAGTACATTAATTCATCCATGGTGGTGTTTGATTCTTCTTCTAATCGCGATCGCTCCGATTCAAGAGTATCTTGCAATTCCAATTGACGTTTGTTTGAGTCACTCTTTTCTTCAGTTAAAACTAACCGTAACGAAAGTATCTCTTCATCTTTCTGTTGGATGAGCTCACGTGACTCGCTCAACTGTTGTTCATGTTGAGCGAACGATATTTCGTGCTGTTGCACACTCGCTAACAGTCTCTGCAAATCGTTTCTTAAATTTTCAATTTCCACATCTTTGGTTTGTAAGAAACCTTGTGCATCGTCCAAGCATCGCTCGCTGCTGCTTAAGTTTTCTCTGGATTCTTCCAGTTGGTGTTCCCTGGTCGTCAAACTCTCGTTTAGTGAGGCCACTTCATTGCTGACAGTCGAGTAAAGATCTTTGATCTGATTTAGTTCATTAACAACACCGTCGAGTTCATCTTTACTCGCAATCATATCGGCAAGCTGATCTTGTAATAGGCTACATTTCTTAGCGAGTTCTTCAATCATCATTTCTTTCTCGATGTTGGATTCTTCTGTTTTCTTGAGTTGATCAACGATGTTATCATTGTTTCGAGTTTGTTCACTTACCAAATCTTTGGTATGCTGTAACTCTTGCAATGTGCTATCAAGCATCTCACAGCTTGGCGTCAACTTCTTTACCTCTGATTGCAGCCACAGGACCTCCTCGTCTAACTTTTTGATGACGTCATTTTTTCCATCAATGTCACGTGCGTAAAAGTCACGCTTTGTTTGATATTCGTCACGTGCGGATTTTTCTTGCTCTACCAGAGAAAGCAACTCGTTGGCTTTCAACTGCAGGTTTTCTTTCAGATGTGCAATTTCATCATCCTTGCATTGCAGTTGATGCTTAACATGCTGATTCTCGTTGATGACCTCTTGGTATTGATCGTTCTTACGGAGCAGCGGTTGAAGCTGATCTTTCAACCAAACGCATTCGTCTTTTAATGCTACGATCAACTCATCTTTCTCAATGACTGCACGAATACTTTCATTAGCCATATTGGATAGATTTAAATCTTGATCTCGCATTTGTTCTTGCAACCCACTCAATCGGTCTTTTGTCTCGCTTAGCTCAGCAGAAGATAGGTTTAACGACTGGTTTAACTCTCCTTTCTCGCTCAAAGTTTGCTTCAACTTTAACTTTAGTTTCTTGATAATGGTATCCTTGTGTTGTTTTACTTCTTCTAACTTCAGTGTCAAAGCATCTTCCTCATTCAAAGCTTTCTTCTTCAACTCGTCAATCTCAGCTTTCACCATTTCGCTTTCTTTAATATATTGCTGCTTCAGCAATATTTCACATTGTTTTGCTGATTCAGCCTCATCCAGTTCTAACTGAAGTTTTCGCATTTCATTTTGTAACGAAACTAATTCCTGTGAATATTGCTCTTGCTGTCCGCTCATCTGTAACCGATCAACCTCGATTTCATGTTGTTGCTGACTAAGCATAAGCTTTTTATCTTGTATGGCTTGCTCTTTTAGTAACTTTTCGTTTTCTTTACCGATTTCAAGTTCACTGCAACGCTCTAATGCTGTTTCTAGCTCCCTTTGAGTATTTTCAACAATTTCTTTGTACTTAGAGTCCATATTTTCTGTCATTTCGTCTTTTTCAAGTTGCAAATTATTTCGTAGTTGAGTGCGTTCATTCTCCAAATCTTTGTTCATTTGTTCTCTCTCTAAATGAAACTTTTGCTCTGTTAGTTTATGATGTTCTTCAATAGCTTTATTCTTCACGTGTTCGTATTCTTCGCGCGCTAAATCCACCATCGCCAATTGCTTCGCTTTTTCGTTTGCAAATTCTTCTTTCAGTATTTTAATTTTTTCTTCTCCGCTTGTAACTTGCTGGTTTTGTAATGCAATTAAATTATATCTCAATGACTCGATTGTCTCTTCATGACATATTTTTTCGTTTACTAATTTTTGCATGTCTCCACACAATGCATCACATTGGTCAGCTTTCTTCTCGAAGTTTCTTTGCAATTGTTGATACTGTTCTTGCAGATCTTGATTGGCTTTTCCGAGCAACTCAATAGAACTTTCGTTAGTTTCGCTTGCTACTTTAGATGACATTAAAGTGTGAACAGTACTGGTAAGTTTACTAAGGTCATCGATGTCATCCTGATCTTCAGTTATTAATTTCATTAAGCTTACTAGCTTCTCATTCTTAGAGTCACTGATCAATCTGGCTTGTTCACTAACATCTAATCTTCCAGTGATATTATCTATTTCATTTCTCAGCACTTCCATGTTTTCTTTTTCCCTCGCAGATGCTTCACGCAGTGTATCACTCTCCCTCACAATCTGAATCTCGGCTTTTTTCATTAAAGCAATCTTTTTTTTGGCTTTAAGCAGAACGTCGTGTTGATGGCTTATTTTCTCTTGTAGTTTCACTAACTCACTTTCTTTAGCTTCACTTACTTCTTTCCATTCTTTTATTTCATCCCGTTTTTGATGCAGTTCTTCTTTCAGCTGTTCTTCTAGCATAGACAGCTCTGATGTGCTGACTTCTGGTATGCCTTCCATAGTGACGATCTCCTCATCAACAGGTGTACATTCAAAACCACTTGTGGTATGATCCTCGCTGACCACATTACTATCTTCGTTGACATCCAAAGCCATATGAAGGGAACTATGACTTTCATTAGGGTATTCGGACGTAGTTGGATCCCATTCCAAGTCCTGCACGGTGGTAGCAGTTGACGTTTCAGAGGGAGGGGCACTGGCTGCCATGGATACATCCGATACATTGATTGCACTTTCCACCACAGTCTTCCGAGGTATGCTGTTTTCATAAGCACTTTGCATAAGTGCAATTTCATGCTCTTTATGTTTGCACAACTCTTGCAACGCCACTATTTCACTGTTTGCACCATTTTGTTTCTCTTGCACTTCTAACTGCGACTTCACCATCTCATCCATGACAAGTTGTAACTTTTCACATGTATAACGAGCTTCGTCCAATTCTTCTTTCAAACATTTTTTACCTTCGAAAGTTTCTTTCAACTCGTTTTGTGTTTCATTTAATGCAGTTTTGAGGGCTTGTGATTTTTTAACAATGCGTGCCGTTTTCTCTTTTAAAGTTACATATTCAGCTTGGCTACTTTCAAGTTTCGCCTGTGTATCATTAGCTACACTTTCTTGCTGAACTTTCAGATTCAATAAATCTTCGTTCTCGTTCATTAAAGACCTGTTCACACGATCAAATTCGTCTAGCTTTCGTTCGTTCTCTGCTATCATCGAGAACGCGTTTTGTAATTCTTGCGCTTTTATTTGCGCTTCTTCTTGACTTTCTCTCAACGAATTATTTTGTAGCGATAGTTCTTGTAACGTGGAATTATAACGTGAAATATCATTAGAGAGGTTTTCCTCTTTCATTTTTGCTTCATCCAGTTGCGCAAGTAAAATAGAATTTTTCTCTCGTAGATTAGACAACTCTGTATCCTTTCCAACGAGTAGATTCTCCATTTGCTTAATTTGGGTATTGGATTCATTTAGGGACTGAGTAAGCGAGTCACATTCATCGTTTAAATTTGCGTGCAGCTTTTCGTTTGTTGCAGCTTGTTGTTGTTGTGAGTGCTGTAAAATGTTTTCTTTGCTCTCAATTTCAACGTTCAGCGAGTGAATGGATTGTTGAAGCTGTTCCACCAGTTTTAAATGTCGCTCGCTCAACTCATCCATTTCACATTTCATGTTACGAACTGTAGCTTCTTCTTCGGTTTTTCTCTTTGATAGCAGATCTTGAAAGTTGAGCTCTTGTTTAGATAAGAGGTGTTCCAACGATGCCACTTCTTCTTCTCGTTTAATCAACAGACCTTCAACACTTCTTCGTTTATCATCACCTTCTTCATACACCTCTTTCAATTTATTGAGTTCAGTGACAACAGCGTCTCGTTCTCGTATAATTGCACCAACTTCATCACCACTCTTCTCTTGTAACTCCCTAACAACATTTTCATTTCTTACATCAGCTAGTTGAACCTGTGACTTTAGGTGAAGATTCTTCTCTTCCAATTCGTCGATTCGTTTTTTAGAATCAGCTAGCTCTTTCTTGGTTTCTTTAAACTTCTTTGTCACCTTCGCCTTCAACTCGTCTATTTCTTTTTCTCGACTGTTCTCTTTCGCTTTGCATTCTTCCAACAAGCGAGTGTAATGTTCTTCCTTTTCTTGCAAATCGACACTAAACGTTGAAAGCATTTCATTTTTACTAGAAATCAATTCGTTGAGCTCTTCAATATGATTATCTCTTTCCTTCAACGTGACAGTTTTAGCTTCGCAGTTAGTTTTGTAAGAAGAAGTTTCATTCTGAACGTCATTCAATGACTCAGTGAGACGTCGCACCTCATTTTCTTGATGTTGTAGCAGCTCTTGCAAGTGAGAGCACGCACTATCTCTATCTGCGTCTAAGTTCGTCAACTGAGTTCGCAACAATGCAACGTCGTTATCACGCGACAACAATGTCTGATTCAATAGCGAACATTCATCGTTTCGTTCGGTGAGAGTTTCTTGTAAATGAGTTTCTAATGTCTCTTTTTCTTCAGTTATACTTTGCACGTCGTGAATGAGTTGTTTGACTTGATTATCCAAATCAAGTTTAGCGGCGTTGATGTCACTTAACTGTTGCTTCAGCTGTGACACCTCACCACGTTGGTGAGTCAAAGCTTGTTCTTTCGCAACCATCTTTTGTTCGAACTGTGTACTGATATCATCTTTCTCAGATGAACGCAACTCAACAATCTCTTTTAACGAATGTAATTCTGCTTCTTTTTCGACTATTAAATCTTTTAGTTGTTGCTGGTTCGCCGAAGCTTCTTTGACTCGATTCTCCAAACTAAAAGCTTCTTCATTTTTCGTTTGCAATTCTTGTTTACACATGGCTAAGTTCACGTTCACATCATCGTAATTCTTTTGAACTTCAGCTTTTAAGATTTGCAAGTGACGCACTACTTCATCTTTTTCTTCATTTTCAACATGAAGTCGAGCAAGGCCTTCCTCCAGTTGCAACACCTTTTCGTCGTACTTGTTCAGACCTTCATCGAAATTATTCTTCGTCTGCAAAAATTCATTCTCCTTGCTAACTAACTTGTTCTCCATAGCAATGTATCTTTCTCTAAGATCAGATAACTGTTTCAGTAATTCGTCCTGATTAGTTGATTTGGCGATCAAATCTTGCTGGAGCTTCTCAACGAATGCAAGTGACTCATTCTCTTTGTTTGATTGGATGTACAACAGTTGGTTAATTTCTTCATCTTTATTGCAAAGTGAATTATTAAGGATTTCTTTTTCATCCGAGAATGTTTGTAACTTTTTGTAAATCACTTTCAGCGCTTCATCTTTCGAAAACAGTTTTTCTTGTAAGTTCGCAATCTCTTCATCTTTTTCAACGAGCAAACCTTGGTTGATGTTAAGTTCCTTTTGTTTACTATCCAGTACCCCTTGCAAAGCAGATTCTGCTGACGAAGCATCATTGAACTGCTGCTGTAACTCACTGTAATACATCTCCGACTCCCGAAGATCAGTTTGGTAACTAAGCTCAGTGCTGTTCAATTCTGCTTTCAATCGTTCAATAACTTCCGTTTGCTCGTGTAAAGAATTGTTGATCTTGTTTAGCTCGTCTTCTTTACTTTGCAAATCGACTTTTAACTGCTTCTCAATCTCTTGTTGGTTTTCAGTCTGATCTAGTAGCATCTTTACAGTCTCCTCTTTCGACCGTAAGTTGGAGTTCACGTTTGATACCTCTTCACTCAAACCTGAAATTGATGTATTCATTTGGTCATGGTTGGACAACAGCATGTTGTTTTCATGACTAAGTGCTTCGATTTGGCCAAGCATTCCCTTCACTGCTTCTTCTTTAGAACGTAAATTCAAATTAGCGTTTTCAAACTCGTCATTCTTTTCTTGAAATGTCAGCTTTAAACGAGTGAGTTGTTCTTTCAACAGCACATTCTCAGTATCAACAAGTTCTTTCTCTTTCGATAGCACTGTCCACTGATCTAGTAACGTTTTAACACTTTCATCTTTGGCTTGTACGGTGGCATTAATACTACAAAAATCCTCTTCTTTCTCTGCCAAGGACGCAGCGAAATTTTCTTTTAATATTGCAAGTTCTTCAACTTTTCCACTGACTTCTTTTTGTAATCTTTGTTTCTCATTAACTAATGCTTCTTCGTTTTGAGCAAGCGTCGTTGTCATGGTAGCATACATTTGATTCTGTTCATTTAACATGGTAGACTCTTCTTCTAATTGCTGCATTTGCTGCTCAATGTGACGTATATGATTTTGAAGGTTCTCTTTCACTTCATATTCCGCTTGCAATAACCCTTCCAACTTTTCACATGCAATTGATTTCTCTGCAAACAAATAAGTAATAATTTAAACAATAGCAACGTAACCATAGCAACGTCACCACCGAAATGAGTATAAAAATTTACTGATATTACATATTTTTAAAAGAGAAGAATCTTTATAATCTTTAAAAAAAGAATATATTTTTTAATACAGATTATGAGCATGAATAAATTAGAAGTGTCCAACAATGATAATTCATGTAGTGATTAAAATAAAAACAAATTTCGGACGAAAGAAAAGCTGAAGAAATATCAATAAATATTATATACCCATCCAAATTCATTTCACATATAATGACCCCCCCCCCCCAGCCCTCATCCTTTGTAAAAGCACATAACAGTTCATGCATGATATTTAAATCTCTAATCTGACTATATACAGTTACCACACCAACAAAACAGGGCTTATTTAACTGAAGGATGATTATTCTATGGAATACTATAACTAATAGGATTATTAGTAATGCAATGGTAATAATTACTGAACTTTATAAGTAGGCGTTAAAATTTCCAGCACCTAAATTCATGGTAAAAGACCAAATAGGGTATTCTTAATACCAAATAGGGTAATGCCACCTTGTTTAGCAGTAAATAGATAAAGTAAGGGCAGTGGCAGGATATTTACATGACCTAATTTCATGAATCGGTTAAGGTGCGAAGAAAGCTTTAATGTAATTGTCGAAATGTCGAAATCAATATAAAAAAATGATGATAAGTGTGTTGATATATTATCTCCAGGAAAAACACATAAATTATCTCCCATATATTATCTCCCATATATACTCATTATTACACGGGTGTTTAATATTTAATGGGATACTTAAAATCAATATGTTAATGAGAGCAGGTGGTGCAATTTATTTTTGTTCGGTTTAATTGTTAGTGTTTACTACAACAACCACCACTGCCAATACGGCCCTATTTAACGATACGGCCCTCCTATTTTTATTGTTGTCAATTTAAATTATTATTATGATTATTAAAGATGAGATTACTTTAGAAATTAGTTTAGGAAACTGTTGAATTATTATTATTTCATGTCGTTAACACGTTTTAAGGTAGTTAAATAAGTCACATGGTTAAATGAGTCATATGTTTAAAAGAGTCACATGGTTAAAAGAGTCACATGGTTAAATAAGTCATATGTTTAAAAGAGTCACATGTTTAAAAGAGTCACATGGTTAAAAGAGTCACATGGTTAAATGAGTCAAATGTTGTGTCGACCGAATGCATTATTTAGTTTAACTTATATGGTTAGTAATTATTTATACCCTTCACCATGGTAACATCAAGCACTGGAGATAATGAACCAATCAACACACTTACCGTTTGAAAGTTGTTCTTGCTGTTCAAACAGTTGTTGCTGTTGTATTTGCTCAGTAGTCAATGTCATTTCATCAAAACACGTTTGTAATGCTTCAACATTGTCCTTATAAGTTTGTCGAACGTCTTGCAGTTCGTCCGTTAACCGTTGCAACTCCCGACCAAGTTGTAGACACTCATTGGTTTTCTCATCCAACCGTGCTGTCACATCAGTCAGCGATGCAGAGGATTTCACGATGAACTCACTTTTCACGTTTAACATTCCTTCTAAACTACCTATCTCAGTGCATTTAGAATCAAGAAGAGTAGATAAATTTAAAAATTCTTTCTCTTTTCTCATCATCTCACTTTTGTTGGATTGAAGCTCATTTCTTGCTTGCGTCAAATCTTTATTTAAATTGTCAAGTTGAGTGACTTTCGATTTGATTTCTTCTTGTAAGTACATCACTTGGTGCGTAGAAGCAGCGTGGAGGTTAGCGTATTCCTTTTCTCTCCACGTTAAACTTTCACGAACGTTAAAATTGTCACGCAACAGACTTTCGCGTTCGTACATGACTCCGTTAAGCACACCTTTCGTTTGTTCAGTCTCCTCACCAAATTTCAGCACCAGCAGCTCATATTCTTTGATCTTTTGTTCAGAATCAAGTAACTCACTTTGTAGATATTTTCTTTCCTCGTCCAGTTTTAGTAATTTGTCGCGCATCTCCGATATTCTTTCTTCGTTTTTATTTTCATCTGACTCGCAATATATGTCACGTGTCACAAAGCTATCACCAACCGGGGTAGAATCAACGAAATCCGTGATAGAAAAAACATTTTGTTCATCATTCGGTATAATTATTGATGAAACAGCCAGTTCTTCTATAAATGCTATAGGCTCCTCTGAAACAGGCAGTTCTTCTATAAATTTTATAGGATCTTCACAGACAGGCAGTTCTTCTTTAAATTCTATAGGATCTTCACAGACAGGCAGTTCTTCTATAAATTTTATAGGATCTTCACAGACAGGCAGTTCTTCTATAAATGCTATAGGCTCCTCTGAAACAGGCAGTTCTTCTATAAATTTTATAGGATCTTCACAGACAGGCAGTTCTTCTTTAAATTCTATAGGATCTTCACAGACAGGCAGTTCTTCTATAAATTTTATAGGATCTTCACAGACAGGCAGTTCTTCTATAAATTCTATAGGATCTTCACAGACAGGCAACTCTTCTAGTGTTTGTTGGGGAAACCCTTCTAGGGTTTGTTGGGGCAACCCTTCTATAAGTTCTAATTGATGTTCCAGGTGTTCCACATCACCCTGCAACTGTTGTGCGGTTACACTGTTTGATTGTAGCGCCTGCTCAGTGGTAGCATTCATTTGTAACTGCGTGATTAAATTAGTATGTTGATTCTCTAACCGATTGATCAATTCCTTAACAGTATTCTGTGTGAATGGGTCTGTGGTTTCTTCTATTATATTCAAAGCATTTCCAAATAAATCTTTGTTCTCAGTTTGTAAGAGCGACAAGAGTATAGCCTTTTCTTTATTTTCATCTTTGATCTTCTCATCTAGTAAATCATATTTACCCTTAAATATTTCCAGCTCGTCTGCTAAGTTCTTTAGCTTTATCGAGACCTCGTGTATCACAGCGGATAGATTTTCGTTTTCAGAATGTGTTGCTTGCAGAAAAACTTCTTTTTCGTGTAGCTTCGTTTCCAGTTGAACAAGTTGCATGTTGATATCGTTATCTTTCCATTTGATGCTTTCCACTTGAACTTCAGCCTGGAGATGGATGTCACTCAATTTGCTTTCACTACGGATCAAAGCAACCTTCAATTGGTCAAGCTCTTGCAATAACACTCTAACTTGACCATCGCAATCACTTTCAAGCGAAGCTAATCTTTCTTTTTGGCTCGTATTTAAAGATTTTATTTGATTACGTAATTCTAAATTCTCTTTCTCCATCGAATCAACGAGCAACTTACGAGTTGTGAGATCTTCCTCACTCCTCGCAACTGCATCTTTGTATGAAAGTATTTCCTTCTCCAGTTCGTCAACAGTCCCTTTAAATTGTACTACCTCCTCTGCATGAACATCGTTCAACGTTGTCACTTCATGTAAGACCTCGTCATAAGAGCATTGCAAAGAAATTGAAGCATCTTGCTTCGATTTTAATTCGGCTAGTAAATATTCTTTAGCTAAAGAGTTTTCATCAATTACTGAGGTCAACGCAGATAATTTCATTGCATACTCTTCGTTCATGGTTTGCAAAGCACCTACTTGAGAGTGCAAACTGTTGCATTGATTGGTAAGACGATCGACATCATAACCTTTCATAACTAAATCTTCGTTCAGTTGATTCGATCGCACAATAACAAGATCGTATTCATGCAACTTCTCGATAAGATCGACGTTTTCACTACGTAAATCTTGCATACTTTTTTCGAAGTTAGTTCTTTCTACTTCAAATTGAAGACTTCTTATCTTTAATCTCTCTTCTACAATAATGGAGTTTTCACGATATTCTTGCAGCTCGCAATTCAGGTGTCGATGTTGAGCCAGTTCATTGGAACAGCTTTGAACAGTATCTTCAAGTTCAACTATCGATTTGTTCAGCACGGTTTCTTTGTTTACATAGTCATGCTCGCGCAACTTTATTTTTTCATTCAAGAGATCGATTTGCAAACTATATTCGCGCAACTGCTCCTTCATAGCAGATAAACCATTCTGATCATTAAAACGCAAGTTTGATAACACGCTGATTTCTTCGCTCATCTCAGCTATAATCTTTTTACGTACATCCAACTCTGTATACAAACCAGCAACGATCGCACCACCATTACTTAAAGTATCATATTGTTTCATCTCTTCACATTCAAATAGAGCTTCTTCCACGACTCCCATTTCACCACTAAAATTACTTTCAACAAGTTTAATGTCAGAGAGATCTTTTAACTTCAATTTAGTCTCGTCGATTTCCGTTATCATTTTT
The DNA here is from genome assembly GCA_031471615.1 of Aglantha digitale. Classification (NCBI taxonomy): domain Eukaryota; kingdom Metazoa; phylum Cnidaria; class Hydrozoa; order Trachymedusae; family Rhopalonematidae; genus Aglantha; species Aglantha digitale. Next base: position 25,890 of record JAUELD010043944.1, read on the forward strand.
GAAACACAAGATCGAAAAGTATCTTCATTACATTTATTTTCATTTTTTAACGCCGGAACTATTTCACGGACTACCGACAAAGCTAATTTTAATTTCCGTATTAACGCGGCGCTTTGAATTAGATCATGGTTATTTCTATCTTCATCTTCATCGTTATTATTTACAACACTAGACAAGTCAATAGACATCTGATCCAAGACATCAAGTTTCTCAGTAACACCATCATAAACATATAGCTGTTCGGAAGCATTCTGGATTTCGCAAGTTTTGAGATCCACCATTTCAGATGTTTCATGTAACTTCACTTCTAGCAGTTTTATCTCGTTTTCTTTCTCAGAGCAAGACATTTCTAAAGCGACAATTTCCAGTTTTGAAGTTTGAACAGTATCTCGCAGAACCTCATTTTCGGAAGAAACATGCTCCAGTTCATCATTGAGTCTATCCAAATCGTTTTGACACACAACTAGTTCTTTCTTTGTTTCTTCTAAACGAGATGCAAGTTCTGTTTCAGCAACACGTGAATCTGCCGTCAGAGCTTGGAGCTCCTGTGATGTGGAAACCAGTTTTGCTTCGATTTCTTGGATTTTTATTTCTTTGGAGTGAACAATTTCCTTCAACGATGTGCATTCCTGACCCATTTCATCATTCAAGTTTTGTAAGATCTGCAGACTCTTTTCTTTCTCTGCTGCACTAGATGACAAATTAGTGATTTCTTCCTGCAAAACATTTTCTTTTTCATTCATAGCACTTATTTTTTCTTTGAAGTTTTTGTTTGCCTTTTTCTTAAATTCTTTTAAAGTATCTTTCTGCCCTTGTAACTCTTGCTCCAACTGTTTGACAGACGCATTCACTAGTTCTCTTTCCTTGTTAGCTAATTCCAGAGCTAGCACGGTTTCAGAATGCTCGTTCCTTAATATACTCAGTGAATTTTCAACAGATTCTAATCCTTCTTCTTTTTCTCTCAAACAATCTTTCAATTCATTGGCCTCCATAGTCATGACAGATGCGTTATCAACTTGTTGGTTCAACTGAACTTTTAATTCTTTAACCAATTCACTTAATTCCATACTTTGTTGTTGGCTATCCTCTTTAAATACATCTAGCTGTTCGGAAGCATTCTGGATTTCGCAAGTTTTGAGATCCACCATTTCAGATGTTTCATGTAACTTCACTTCTA
>JAUELD010043956.1:0-11485 GCA_031471615.1 Aglantha digitale
CGATGATTAAACTGTTAAAAAACGGTATTTTTCAAATTTCGATATTTATAAAATTATTTAGGATAGAACCACCTTAAAATTAGTTAACATCATTAACGTCATAGGACTCTCGCGGCAAAACCGGGGTCCAATAACTCAATTTTTGTAAACACAAGATAACAAGAGTTCTGTGAGAGAACTGATTATGTTAGATATCACAAAAACTCTAAAAATTGAAAAATATTATCATGGGTCCAGAACTCTTGTTATCTCGTGTTTATAAAAATTGAGTTATTGGACCCCGGTTTTGCCGCGAGAGTCCTATGACGTTAATGAAGAGTGACGCTATGATGGCGATGACGTTAAGTCAAATACATAAGTTTGCCACCAATCATGTATTTACTTCAGCTTACTTTATTTATTTACAAACTGTATGCCCGAAAAAACATTTTTCAGTTCTATTTATCTTGTAATAACATTCCAAGCAACGACTGGTTTTGGTATGCAATTTACTGGTTAGTTATCAAAACCTCACGAAAATCCATGCAAATTTTTACGTTTTTTTTTTTACAAAATTTTATGTTTATTTCAAGGTACAGGTGTTTCAGTATCTGGTGAATCTACCAGTCTGCTTTTTGTTCAAATACAACTCAAGAACAGAAAATAATTGGAAATTTTTTATTGTATTTTTTTGATTACGATTAATCAGATATTTTCAATGATACTTAAGTAAAACTTTCACATTGTTTTGGCCAAATTGTTTTAATGATCGTAAACCTGATGACGTCACGTCACATGACCAAATATGGTATAAATTTTGCCACACTAATTTTTTTTTTCAATTTTGAGTCTTAGAAATTTGTTGCTTTTTCAGTTTTTTTTCTCGTACAGCCAAAATTTTGTTTTACCAGTATTTTGTTTGATCTATTAAAAATTATGGCAGTATCCTTTCTCCTAACCTCATAACCATTTTTATGGTTGACAACATTTATATAAATAAAAAGGGTTCCGTAGACCACATACTTTCTTGTTGCATTGTGGTTTGTTAGAACACCATACTTATATTATTGTTGTTTGAATTTAATATTTACCTACAGATACATACAGATTTAAGTAACAGGGAGCATTTTTAACTTTTGTTTTGAGATGATATCGAATCAAAATAAGGTATCTCTTTGATAAGTTAGATAAGATGTCCTTGCATGTTTTGCGGAGAATGCAAATATTTTCCTTAAAGTCATGATTTTAAATTGAATATTTTTTAAAAAATGTATAAAACAATTAGCGGGTTGCAGAAACTTTAGACATGTGCTAGCTGATGATAACATAATAAGTTCAGAACAGCGTCTTAGTCTGCCGATTTTAGTCGGATTTAGTAGAGCACCGGCATATTCAAATTAAAATAATTTAGTGTCGAGCACCTGTTCTTAATTTTGTTCTTTATCTCAGTGAGAGGAACGGGTAACAAAATAGCGGCCGAATTCCTTAAATAGCGGTAAAACCTTAAAGATATGTAATGGAACCTAAAAAATGTTTGCTGAATATATGTATGAAAAGGAAGCTTTGTGAAAGAGAACAATTTGATGGTATCCGATTGTGTGATTTTTTTTTATCCGATTGTTCCTAAACTACTCAATTCTTACTCAAATTATAAATCTCTTATAAAAATTGAGGTATTTATTACATAAAGATTCGAAAAGCAGTTTTCTCAATTTTGAAAAGTCATAAGAGGATTATCACAAATGGCAACTTTAAATATTCTTACTTAGAGGTTGTAAATTACACAAGTTCTCCACATCAAATTTTTTTTTTAGTTTTTAACTAATGGAGTATTTGAATACTTAGACTGTCTGTTAAAACTAGTCCTTGCAACAACCCTTACCCTCACAGGTTGACATCTCATTCTTTTTATAACAAAATTCACTGAGTAATAAAATAAAACTTTGTTTTAAAGCGGCCATTTTGGAATCCCTTTATTGAGTTTTTGCTTGACATGTTACGAAATTTAGATGTGGAGATCTTGTGTAATTTACCGTATGTTAGGAGATAAGAACCCACAACCATCCAATTCTGAGCCATTCCAGAATTTAGCTATTCTGGTTCCGGATATCAGTTGTTCCGGTTCCGTCGTTCCTGGTTTTACTACATACCAATGAAACGTTTTTATCTAGATAGAAAAGATAGTTATTAAAAAACTGCATGAATAAAATCAATCTTTTATATTTATACTACTCGTTTTAATTACTATTTAATTATTTAGTTAAGCATCCATATTTTTTAATCTTATCTTCTATTTGTTTTAATTTTTTCTTTACTATGACAAAATGTTTACATATTTATTTGTACCAAAATAAATATAACCAACAATGGATATATATAGTTTCAAATATATAGAAAGAAAAATAAATTATCACTGAACTAATATGGCGAAATATTTGAAAAAGCAAAACCACGCCGTTGTTTTTTTGTGTTTCGATCTTTTAAATCAAACTGTTCATAAAATTAAAACTTTAGAACTTTAAAAATTAGAACAAAGTAAAAATAGAGACTTTTCTTTTTTCTATATCATGATATAAATACTTATTCTCGATTTAAGTTTTATCACGAGATATGGAACATATAAGATGACAAGGTCACAAATCGGAATTTATTTTTGCAGCCGATATAAAATAAAAGCCTCTTATCCTTCGAAAATTGTCTAGTAGACTCATAATTTCAACTTTTTCCTTTTTTGAATTATATTGCGTTAAGAACGTATTTCTAAAAAACATCTGTTTTTCCTTGTCTGTATCCTTAAGGAACGTTATTACATAATTTAACTTCGACTTTTATAATCATTACCATCTGGAAGATGTGGAACTACATAACTTTACAGAGAGACTGAGAGTAAATTGTGGCAAAGTGTAAACATGCAGTCCAGCAGCAATAATAAAACATTCAGCTTCAGTTACGGATCTTCGTTAGATCTTTATACGCCGGCTATTGTTGCCCATATGTTGCTAGTATTAGAGAATAATTTGCCGAACAGTATACGTTATTCTAGTATCTAATAGGGAAGTATCACCTATTGTTTGCTGAAAAGTCTAAGCTTGTATGTATATTGTAATAATGTTTCAATGAAAATGTGGAAAAACCAAGTTGTCTATCAAAATACTTAAGCAAGAAATTTTGTAAAAAAATTGTTTTACCGATTGTAAACTTTCTAATCGAATTCGTTTCCAATCTTATTTAAATCTGATTTTTTCTGTAAATTTTAGCGTAGTGTATATCTGTTTACAAGGTTAATACTGGGCTTAAAACATGATTTCACAGTCTCGTCTTTTGATCAACATCAAAGGATTTCCGTAGGAGATCGAAAAGTAGGAGGTAAACTATCGGTTTTTCAGTTGCGAAGAGTAGGGAAACACATCAAGGAGTTTTTATTGCAAAATTTAGAAGTACATAGAAAGAAAATCTTTAGTTTTACACTAAACAGTAGTTTTTAAATCTAAAATAGCAATGAATGTCCAGAAATTTAATAACAAAAAAACTTCCACGTACTACTTTGCTATAATTTCGGTTTGTTTACCTCCCAATTTCGGCGACAGAAAATTTATTTTGCCGATATTTTATTTTGTGAAATCATGCATTGTGAATATCTGATTAAAAACATAAAACAATAATGTAAATCACAGGTTAATATTTTTTTGAAATTTGTTTTTGGACAGCTGCCATTGTATGTCATAGTGAATTCCTATGAATTTATATTTTCTCATAGTGCATTATTTTTCCATTTCATATTTGTTCGGCAAATTACATATATATTTATTTTTTTAAAAAATCGAAAAACCATGTGTCTTTTGGCAAGATGACCATCTACCAAAGTTATATTTTATGTTTTTGACTGTTTTAGAATATGTCGAATAGATAGTTAAAAGTATTAAAGTCAAGTTAGTTTTCAAAGGTTGGAAGCACTTTTTTTATTCCTAGTCTGACTACCTAAAGGTTTATAAGAAGACTTTTATGGGTTGTTTTTTTCTCCATTTAAAGTTTTTATAGCTAGATACTAACTAGCTCTAGTTGATATCAATCATTAATATTATTATTGAAGACCTGCTGTAAAATATTGTTCTTTATTATTGTTAATTCTAGGTGATAAAATAAAATGGAAAGGTAGATAATGATGACTTATTACTAGAATACTATGTTGTTTGTTGCTTGTGGTGTAGGAGGGAAAACTTATTAAAATTTGGGACTGTTTTGAAGCGAATATTTATGCAAAACAACACATGATTTACACAGTCTCTGCTGTTGTACATCTTCAAAGGTTTTTTGTGCAGGTGCCAAATAAAACACCATTGTAAAAAATGGGAGGTTGCTAAGGCCGTTGTAATTGATGTATCATTTTATTGTTAACCGCACACATCGAAGTTTGGTTACGCTAAAAAACTTTCATTAGTTATAAAAATTTTATTATTTTCGAAAATCCTAACAAAAAAATCTTAAATTTCTCAAAACAAAACTTACTTTTTAGTACTCGATATTTGCAATAAATATCCATTTTTATTATTAAATCTTTTTGTTTTTCTTTAATTTCTAGATTGCTCGACATCAACCTCTTTTAGTTTTTAACTTTTAGTTTCGACCAAAAAAACTTTTTTTCATTAGAAGAAGATTAAATTGCCCAAGGAAATTTCTTTTGTTTATTTTTTGCTTTATCTTTATCTGCCTTATTTTTTCTAGAATAAAATATTATTTTGTTTTTACTCTTTTATCATTCTGACTTCATTCTTTGATACTCTGCTACTATTGAAACTTATTCTGTTCGAATAATATTTTGGAATAATCTTTAATGTGTAAATTCCTATCCTATTTTTGAAATAAAATGCAAATTTGTACCCATTCATTATTCAATCGATAACTTATATTCAAATACGAATATCTGGTGATGACTTTCTATGACAAAGCTTATTACTCCAATGAACCTAATTTCAAAGTTCTTTTTCGAAGAAACTGATTTAGTGTAAGTTCTCTTTTCTCTCTGCTAAAGTTTAACTTCTGTGAAAATGCCTACAATCAGCGTACATGTTATTGAAAACAAAGATAATAAAATAGCCATGAATTGGAAATTTATAGAAATCGAGAGGGTGACTTGCACTCCAATCGATATAATTGATATGATTTCTTCTGAAACATCAGAAGGTATTATCTTTTCGAAATCTGTTGTTACTTATAGAAACATCAAAGTTTTAAAATACTCTCTACTAGTCACAAATTAATTGAAAATAGAAAAGGAGGGCCGATTTTGGATTTAATTGAGAAAATAAAGAAAAATTCAATGCTTTATTTTTCAATCTACATTGAACTCGAGATAAATTGTCCCCTTTGTATACCTGCCGTAGTTCCAGTTGGAAAACGCAATGCGTTTGAATTACTAATGAACGGTGCTAAGCGCCAAGAAAATTCAAATATTCCAGCCCTTATTCAAGCACATACCAGTAAAAAAAAGAACTTAGGAATTCAAACGAAAGTAACGAAAGAATGTAGTTTTGCTAAAGGAATAAATAAATAAACCTTGTATTTATTGATTCGCATTTATTAAGGTTATATTAAAAAAAGTTGTATATAAGTAGATTTTTTACACTAATCAGCAGTTTTTAAATCTAAAAAAGCAATTTAAATCTAGAAATTTAATAATTTAATTTTTTTGACGAGACTGAGAAATCATGTCTAATTGTTTATTTGTATGTATTTATATATTATAAAGTTCAAGATTTAAATATGTATATATTTTCAAAATAATATTTTGATATTTGATCTTGAATACATCAGTCAATCAAGTTTTTACAATAAAAAAATTGTATTATCATTAGGTTATTTATACCTCATAATCTTGTGAATAGAATAACTACAGAAATCAATTAAGACTTTCAAAATGTTACTGCAAAAGTGGAATTTTTGTTGATTCGTATAAGAATCAATAGAAGAATTCCCTGTTTACATTGCGTCTTTGAGAAGTTATTAAATTATAAAAATATTGTTTAAAAGCTTTTATTTTTATAGAAAATTGTCAAAATTTGGAGTCGCTATTTGTGGACTAGGACGTGCCGGAACAATACATCTTGGAAATTGTATACAAAATCCTTTGGTCGATATTAAATATGTTGTAGAATTGCATTTAAAGAAAGCTAAAGAAGGTTTAGCAAAAGTTGGTATTGATGATGTTAATGTATTGCATTACGACGATTTCCAAACTGTGTTAGGTATATGCATAATAAATGATTAACATATAAACTTTATGTTAAGTTTATTTAAGACTCCTGAATGTATTGATATTGTAACTTTCTAAAAATGTGGAATCTATTTTTTATATTTTTTAAAAGGTAATGGGTTACATTTGAATTTATTTATGGTTTTAAAAGTATTTTACTACTTTTATGGTCAAATATTCAATTCTTGTTTTGATTAAGTTCATAATTTTATTAATATCTTACATCTTTATAATTTTACATGCTTAAGGATTCAAAGTCTTTGATTAAAGTTTTAATTTTGATTTAGATGACGATGCTATATGTGGTATTATTGTAGCTACCGTGACACACTGTCACGAAGAAATTGTTAAAAGATGTATCCAATCTAAAAAAGCTGTCTTCTGTGAGAAACCGATCTCTGAAGAAATGCTTAATACAAGTAAAAAAAACTTTGTGTCTTTATTTATTTTGTAAGTGAATTTAAGATTCTCTCTGTATTTTATGCCCCTATTACAGTACACCATCCAGTCATTAGTCTCCATTTCACCAGTTTGCATGGAAATAATTGGCATTTTCGAATGGACTACGGTAATTAAATGTTACATAAAAAAAGTATAAAAAAAATTAGAATATAAAAAAAGCATTGTCATATATATCATTAGAAGGATAATTCTATTCTGTATAATAATCATTACAGACTGAATTTTTTTGCATGTTAAACATGACGTATTTGCCCCATTTTACAATATTTGGGGTAACTTTTTATTCAATCCAATTCATAATAGACGTTCAATATCCAAAAAAATGTTACTTTTACTAACTTTCAATTGAAAAAAAAACAGCTTGGAAAATTTGGATCTTATTGTTTTCTTGGGTTTCTTAATTGAAATTGATAAAATTTAGGCATTTTGTAGTATAAATACACCTGTTTCTAAGCATTCCTTTTCTTTTACTGTCATAAAAAAAACAAGTTTGAAATTGCATGTGTGTTTTATATTTTTATTTTTCTATTCACAGGTAACAGATAGATTACTTTAAAGCCAAACCTGTTTGCACACTCTCAGTTGCACTGAAACCCTTTCATAAGTCATAAGAGCACAAACTGTGCCAAATTCAAATATCCATAAAATTCTGTTCCCCCTAATTTTTATTTTCATGCTAACTCTTCTGTAAATACTTGTAAAATATATTTTAAAAAAAAGTTAAATGGCATCACTCTAAATTACAAATTTGGAATAATTTTAAAAATAATATTAGTAATGGTTCGGGCTAGTATCCCTTGGCTTATAGGGATCCTTCGTAATATTTGTTAATGTATTTATTAGCGATTTGTGATACAGATACTTACTGATTTTACTTATACTTATACTATATCAAAAACATTTTATGTCAAAGCTAAACTAAGTTCCTTTTAATAATATTTTTATGTTTAAAAAATTAGAGACTGTTGTATTAGCGTACTGGGGATTACTTTTCTTGTTGTTGCGTATTTTATGTGAGTAATATCTTTGTCATAGAATCGTGTTATGAAGAAGCTGAAGCTAATGGCGTGCCACTATTTTGTGCTTTCAACCGACGATTTGATCCAACTCATTTCAACGTGAAGAAAGCCTGCGACAACGGTGACGTGGGTAAAATTCAAATGGTGAAAATATGCAGCCGTGATTCCCCTCTACCACCGATTGAATACCTACGTATTTCTGGCGGGATGTACCATGACTGTGCTGTCCATGATATTGATATGGCCATGTGGATTCTAAACGAATCTCCCATATCTGTATTCTCGTATGCACACGCATTTAACGAAGACATTAAAGCTCTTAACGATGTTGATACTGTGTCGATCACGATGAAGTTCGCATCTGGCGCCATTGCTCAGATCGATCTTAGTAGGTTCTCTTCTTATGGTTACGATCAGCGAGTAGAAGTATTCGGCGAGTTAGGTATGTTACAGAGTAGTAACCCGTCAAAGACTAGCGTTGTAAGATCTGATAAAGAAGGTGTGTCTAACGACGTGATTAGTTATTCGTTTACAGATCGATATGTGCATGCGTATGCTGCTGAACTGTCACATTTCGTGAATGTTATGAAGGGAGAGTCACCTGCCAGCTTAACTAAAAATGATGTACTATTAGTCACGTTGATCGCTTCTGCATGTGAGGCATCTCATAAACTTGGGAAGCCCATGGTCATTAACAAGGACGCACTAACCTTTGAATAGATATAGGTTGTTTTGATTAGTAATTATATACGCCTTTCCTCGTTTGTTTAAGATTTTAGGTAAAAATTTATTATACTAGTGTTTATTAGAAATTTACCTAAACTATCAAAATCTAATACCTTAAATCTATATTCAGTGAAACCATGGTGAAACTGATTGAAGGGCGAAGCAAATTTTTCCTCGCTAGAGGTTAAATTGAGATTGTCACTTATACAAAGAGTTGGTTAGTTACATCTAAACTGAACCATAAAAACTTGTCTGCAAGTAACTTATTGATATTCTCTAACTTTAGTCTATTCTTAAAAAATGACTTGATTTTCATGCGGGAAAATTTGAAGAATATACTCTATTTAATTAGATAAAATCTCTAAATATACTACCAACGACCTGTTAACTACGATTATTATTATTATTTGCTTTTCTTAAGGCCCAAACACAAAAGAAATATAAAATATATATAAGACCCTTGAAGCAAAGAAGGGGTCCTATAATAATTATACTATCTTGATATGCCTTTACTAATTGTGATAAGAGTATCGCCAAAGTTAGTGTCGCAGAATATTGGTTTAAGTATTTCTGTATAAATTTTTATTCAGCACACATCAATTAAAACAAAATGAACCTGGCAAAGAAAGCCATTAGTTATATAATCATGAGAATAAAGAAATAACGAAAACATAGAACCCAGCACCTTATATGAGGAATTTCTCTATCTTATAAGATTACAATATCTTTATTTTTTAATTTTAGTATTGAGTAAGATGCATGTCTTATAAAAAACAACTGTGTAAAAGACCTAGTTCTTTTTCAACTATATGTAATTTTTGATGTTTTTCTCTAAACATCCTTTAGAATGGCTTAAAGAAATAGAACCATTAATTTGTCAAAATATGTTAAAACATAAATACCTGGTATTTTTAACTAAGTCAAGATGAAGCACCTAAGCTCAAGATTCAAGCTCATTCCACCCATGATGTTACTATTAAGGGTTAGATAACCATGTAACTAATATCATAATAAAACCTGTAACTAATAAAACAGAGTTTAGTGATAGAAATACTAGTAATATCAAACCACTTGATCCTCCAGCAAGCGTTTTCCGATTTCTATGTGAAATAAGACAAAGTTGAGAAATAACGTATTCAACTTTTATCTTAGAGTTTGGCTTTTGACATTTTTTTCTTTAGTTACTTACTTGATTCCTAATAGATTTTTTACACCAAGGATATACCATATCCCGGGTCATAAAGTTATCATCATTCACAAATGCAAATTTAATTTGAACATATTTATAAGTTTTATTAGAAAGTGGAAGAGTTTTAAACTAAAAATTATCAGCAAGTTTTCTACAATCTCATGAGGTGCTATGGTTTTGTATTGTCTGAATGATATTGCTCAAAACGATATAGACATGTAGGGCGCTCGTTTCTTTAGTTATACGGCCTACATGTTCTCTATGTAAAACTTTTTCTATGTTTTTATTATTTATATTATTGCTCAAAACCACATAGATGTGTAGGGCGCTCGTTTCTATAGTTACACGGCCTACATGTTCTCTATGTAAAACTTTTTCTATGTTTTTATTATTAATATTATTGCCCAAAACCACATAGATGTGTAGGGCGCTCGTTTCTCAAGTTATACAGCCTATATGTTTTCTATGTGAAAACTTTTTTATGTTTTTATTATTTATATTATTGCCCAAAACCACGTAGATGTGTAGGGCGCTCGTTTCTCTAGTTATGCAGCCTATATGTTCTCTATGTATAACTTTTTCTATGTTTTTATTATTTATATTATTGCTCAAAACCACATAGATGTGTAGGGCGCTCGTTTCTCTAGTTATACAGCCTACAGGTTCTCTATGTGAAAATATTTCTATGTTTTAATTATTTATATTATTGCCCAAAACCACATAGATGTGTAGAGCGCTCGTTTCTCAAGTTATACAGCCTATATGTTCTCTATGTGGAAACTTTTTCTATGTTTTTATTATTTATATTATTGCCCAAAACCACATAGATGTGTAGAGCGCTCGTTTCTCTAGTTATACGGCCTACATGTTCTCTATGTAAAACTTTTTCTATGATTTTATTATTATTATTATTATTGCCCAAAACCACATAGATGTGTAGAGCGCTCGTTTCTCAAGTTATACAGCCTATATGTTCTCTATGTGAAAACTTTTTCTATGTTTTTATTATTTATATTTTTGCTCAAAACCACGTAGATGTGTAGGGCACTCGTTTCTCTAGTTATACAGCCTATATGTTCTCTATGTGAAAACTTTTTCTATTTTTTTTTTATTGTTATTATTGCTCAAAACCACATAAATGTGTAGGGCGCTCGTTTCTCTAGTTATACGGCCTACATGTTCTCTATGTAAAACTTCTCTATGTTTTTATCATTTATATTATTGCTCAAAACCACATAGATGTGTAGGGCGCTCGTTTCTCTAGTTATACGGCCTACATGTTATCTATGTGCAAACTTTTTCTATGTTTTTATTATTATTATTATTATTGCCCAAAACCACATAGATGTGTAGGGCGCTCGTTTCTCTTGTTATACGGCCTATATGTTCTCTATGTATAACTTTTTCTATTTTTTTATTATTTATATTTTTGCTCAAAACCACGTAGATGTGTAGGGCGCTCGTTTCTCTAGTTATACAGCCTATATGTTCTCTATGTAAAACTTTTTCTATGTTTTAATTATTTATATTATTGCCCAAAATCACATAGATGTGTCGGGCGCTCGTTTCTCTAGTTATACAGCCTATATGTTCTCTATGTATAACTTTTTCTATTTTTTTATTATTTATATTATTGCTCAAAACCACGTAGATGTGTAGGGCGCTCGTTTCTCTAGTTATACAGCCTATATTTCTCTATGTATAACTTTTTCTATTTTTTATTATTTATATTATTGCTCAAAACCACATAGATGTGTAGGGCGCTCGTTTCTCTAGTTATACAGCCTATATGTTCTCTATGTATAACTTTTTCTATTTTTTTATTATTTATATTTTTGCTCAAAACCACGTAGATGTGTA
>JAUELD010043989.1:0-11469 GCA_031471615.1 Aglantha digitale
GCATTATATTGAGTATTCTTTGATGTTACCTGAAAGTAAGATATGTAGAAATTGATTAGCGAGAGTTAAAGTTAGTTCGTACCTGATTGGAATATTTCTAGTATTTTCACTACGACCAGTTTGAAATACTGTATTTGTACACAACTCTGGATACTTGAAAATAGTTAACAAGAATACATTTGTATCAGGAGAGTATATGTTTAGCTCAGCAAAAGGATTTCTTGAAGCGACATTGGCAGCATGAAGTAACATTAACGTATCAGCTTCTTCATGATCATGAAATAACATTTCTTCTGGAAAATGTTGTAAGTTAGACAAACTGCATGTTTCGTAGCTGACCACATAGTCTATTCTGATATCCTTGAAACATTGAATAGAGGCTTCGGCTAGATACTTTGTCAACTCTTTCTTGGTCTCAATGTGAGAGAGGAACTTCTTCGAGTTGAAGCCTGATATCACTGTTTTGTCATCTATTTTGTACCTAAAGTGATTTTTATAAAATAATTCAAAACAATTTGCTGAAAGCATCGTAGTTGTTATTGTACGTCTGTTGCAAGTATGAATATTCGGCGTGACAGTAAATGTAAAAACCATGCATAATAAAATATAACAGGTCATGTCTTACCTTTGCTTTACCCAAACATCGTAGTATAGGTAGTGTAAAAGTAATTTAAAGTACAGTTGTCAATGTTATCTAAAGTAATGTAAAGTAATATCGTATTGTATATAATATTGTATATTAGTGTAAAATAAACGTTAAAATGTTTTTTTAAAAAACAAGAGAAACAAGGCAAATGCATCGAATTCTCTTAATAACGAAATATGAGTACAAATTTGATACTATTTTACCTTATTTGAATCCCAGCAGTCCTTTTATCTCGAGTTCGATTCTTCAAAGACTGTGGTAGGTATCTGTCGAATACCAATCTAACTTCTGTAAAACCGCTGATCATAAATTTAAGGCGTTGTGTGAAAGCATTGGCAAAATCTTTACAAGTCTGCAAAGTTTTCATATCAACTTTGTTTACCACAGCCATACCGTCGATGATGAGTACTTTAGCTGAATTTGCTGTATTTTCGTCTTCTTGAAGCTCTAACTGATCCTCTATATGGTGCAAAATCTTAAATAAAAAGACAGTTGTTTTAAATATAAAGAAAGTTGGGTTCTTAGCTATTGAATCGAAATACACAATATAAAAACAAATTTAGAATCTAAATTGTAGTATAACGTTGAAAAGATTGCTAGATGAAAGCAGATCATATAATAGACTTAAATGTTACCTACTTTTGCCTCATCCAAACAAGGTAACGGTAGACCATCTGGGGCAAACAGCACTTTAGGTGTTACAGACAATTCGTAGTGACCAACAATGTGTTTCATATCAATTTCTTCCCTCTGTCTTGACATAATAAGAAATCTAGTGATCAATGTTTTCTCTTCACACAGTGTAATAACTTTTTTGTTAACTTTTGTCTTCAATTTCTTACCTTGTTGCTTAAAAGTTTGTAGATTTCGTTTTTTCATCTTGTCCCATACTGATGATTTGTCACTGTCGCGGTTTTCTCTGAAAGATTTCAGTAAAATTTCACCTTCACGTTGGTGGTTAACTATATCTCTGGCAACTTCATCGCTAACAACAGCTTTAGTTACAACATTAAATATGCAGTCAGTTTTCTCAAATGATAGGTCGAATTCATCCATTTTGTTTGTAAGCTTTAGGATATTTCCATTCATACGTTTATTCACATATCCAGTTAGTTGGTAGTGCTTTGTTGACGACTTTTGTTTCGAAGACCCAGTTTGATTCTGGAACTGCTGGGAAAGTTGTGTCATCAGAGGAGAAGTTAAAATAAATCGATCCATTGCGGCTTGATTCTGAGTGAGTCCAATGACGCCACCTCTTACCTTTATCCTTTTGTTTTCTTGTTCCATGGCGTGGTCAACCCCGATCGTGCAGAAAGGTACGTCGTTCTTGTTGACACAAAAATTTACATCTTTCAAGAATTGCCAAGTTTCAGGATCATTTTCTTTCAAGTAAAGCATTTCACTGAGATAAACAGGCGTAAGCCTTGCATAGTTGATTTGATCATGTGCAAAGAACATAGCAGCAAAATAACTTAGTGATTCTAGGTGTAGCTCCCAAAGTCCTTGTCTAGTAGCTCGAATGAAAAGAAGTAGATGTTCAAACATTTCCATGTAATTTAGATAGAATCGTGACTGCATTTCGAAAGATTGACCTAGATGTTTCAGGAAATGTGGAATACAACTATCATCGAATGCTTTATATAGATTGTCATGATTTGTCAACACTTCTACTGGGTCAAAGATGCTTTGAAGTAAATCGTGAAGATCCTCTTTTGAATCCTCTGCATGTTTAATGAAGAAATAAGGCAAACTCATGTAGATGATAGTATGTGCTTCGATTGCGCGTCTCATATGCTTTCCATCAAGTATCTGATGTAAAGTAACTAGACCATAAATTCCAGCTTCAAGTAAAGTAGATCCAATCCACTATTTTCAATATACTTGCCCATTACTTTTAAAATGGCAAACACGCAGTGAAGCTCCCCCATGCGAAAAATAAACTTATCGCGTATGACATGGTTAGATTTTAGCTGCAAACATTTGTTGTATAACTGTAAGTCGCAGGATACAATGGTTTTACTTTCAGGGGTTATAACATCATTGATATTTTGAACAATTTTTAATGATGTATAAAGGTTATTCCAATCTGTTGGTGAACCACGAAGTAAAGGCAACCCACAATAAATGGTTTTAGGTAGGGCATGGGTAATTAAAGAGTTGTAGGCTGACCATGATGGGATTATTGGGTTTTCTCTATCGTCAAAGAGCTTTCGCATAGCCCATATCAAGTCATTTTTTATAAATGTATTCACGCAATCAGTTTTGCCAACTTCCGTTTTTTCATATTGAATGTCAGGAAGTTTAGGAGGATTACATTTGTAAATGTATGAAAATCTATCTTCTTGGAAACGAACTTTGTTTGAGCTGCTTCTTTCAATACTCACGTTTTTTATCTCTTGTCCATCATCGCGTTGGCAAATAATGAGTCCGGTACCGTGAAACTTGCCTTTCCCATTAGGAGTATCATTTTTAAAGTCAGTATTGTCTATAGCAAAGAACACTCTCTTCTCTTTATTTACGCTTGGAGGAATAAAATTGCCGTTATTTTCATCAACTACTTTGCAAACAGCATTAGCCATAGATGTTTGTATCTGCACAGTTTTATCATATGTTATTGATAGGTTTAAGTTAGAAAGACAGTCCAGTAACTCCTTGCTCCTTGTTCTATGATAAACATGCATTCCTAATCCAACGCT
The DNA here is from genome assembly GCA_031471615.1 of Aglantha digitale. NCBI lineage: Eukaryota > Metazoa > Cnidaria > Hydrozoa > Trachymedusae > Rhopalonematidae > Aglantha > Aglantha digitale. The sequence goes on from JAUELD010043989.1 coordinate 3,343, forward strand.
AAATGGAGTTTCTCTACATTTATAGTAACCAATTGAATGCTTGTAATCTACTTGTGCTTTTGATTTAACAGCTCCATATAAAATCTGTGAAATGTTCGAGACTGTATGATTAATTTCTTTTTCACATTGATTTCCAACTAACGGTTTTGGACCTATTAATAGCCACCGCACCAAAGTTTTAAAAACATTTGATAACACAAAATCTTCGAATTCTCCTTTGAACTTCCACTTCTTATCAGTTTTTAGTAACTCTTTTCTCAATACAACGGATGCTTGGAACAAAGAGTCAATTTTTTCATAAGAGAAATAGTTATTCGACACTTCTTCTTTCTTTTTGGAAAGACTGACTTTATATGGTCTATTTTTTTGTTGTGGCTTCGTAAATGCAACTTCTGGAATGTTATTTGTTATTATGTTTCTCAAGTCTTTCTTGTGATTAATTCCGCTATCATTTCCTAGAAGCCTATTGTAAGCAGAATTAATTTCGTTCATATCCAATACAGCACCTGATTCTAAATCTGCTTTAGTGCATTGGTTAATTCAATTTCTGCTAAGAGCTGTTGGAAATTCCCGCCTTCCCCTGCTTCTTGTTGTGCTTTTCCCATTGAGTTTGCTTCTCTTTCAGCGTATACCCAACATGTTCGGTGGTATTGAACATCATTCGCTACTGCATCGTTGCAGTTAGGAATTGTGTTTAAACGTAGGAGAAACGATCTGTTTTCTAACTTTTCTGCTATTGATACCATTTTTCCACCTGTGGCTAAATAGGAAACCTTGTGTAGTTTCCCATTATCTTCTTGGCATATAATACACAACTGTTTATTATATTTACAACTTGCTGACCTTAGAAGTTTTTGGGCAATTTCTGGTGATTGATCTTCTACATTTCGCTTTCTTGGCCTTCCTCGCTGTGGTGTTAACTGATCTAAATCCTTGGATTCGATTGTTTTTTCAAGTCTTTCCTTTGCTCCTCGCAATAATGTTTTGTTTGTCACTGAACTGTAACAATCTCTATGATATTTTACTTTCAATTGGACTAACTGTTGGACATTAAAGTCTTTGATACCCCTATTTATAATAGTCACTGAAGTATCTTTATATTGAACTCTTTCTTTTACGACTTCGATAAGATTTTCCAAAGATTTTAATTCTGGTATCTCAACAAGTTTTACAGAATTTTTAACTTGACACAAAATACATATATCAAAGTTGATATCATCCTCTTTAGCCATTTTTTTATTTTCATTTTTTCATTTTAGTATTTGATTTTTAAACATTTATTTGTAACTAAAATAAAAAGAAGTTCTAATATATAATAACAAGTTGAATATAAAATGTTATTGTTTTTTTTCATCTTTTTTTATATATACAATTTTAGTTTCGAACGAAATAGCATTCGATATTCTGTTGATTATAATGAACATTTTTTTCTGGTCTGTAAATTGACGAAACGCCTATAATTTTTGAACCAGTGTAGATAAAAAAAATTAAATCACGCTCAAAGATGCACCTTATTGAGATACACATTTTGCTAAAAAAAAATAAGTCAGAAAAAAATTTTTAAGCAATTTACAGACAAAAAACGAAAAATACATTCTGGTCTGTTAAATACCGATTTGTAGGTCAATTTTTTTAAAAATTTAATAGAAGCTAGACAATACTAAGGTCGTTATTCTTATTAAAATTTTGTGTCGATACTAGTTCACATTCACGAGAAATTAGCCTTTTAAGGAATTATGACGTTTTTTTTATCTGGTCTGTAAAATATACAAAAAATGTTTTAAAAAAATGACAACATCATTTTTTGGCAAGTTTTTATCCTAAATATGATGATTCCATAAAAAAATTGCTTTTAACAGAACATGCGCACGGAATGCAGTATTTGCCGAATTCAGCCCTCACTAAAGTGTAAAGGATGACTTTGCATCTGCTTCTTCTTGATTACTCAATAATCAGAAAGATATCTTTGTCGCAGTAAAAGACACTTCATGAGTTTTTCCATCTCTTGACAATATTATTACACTAGTATTAAGCTGTCATAGACATTTTGTTTTATTTTGAATGATGTAATCAAAGACGATACTGATAAGCTGAGTTTTATTGTCACCATTGTGTCACCATATTGTCACCATTAAGCATAAAAGAATTAAAATCTGGAGGAAGTCGAGATTTCACTGACTTGAATCTTTGTTCCTAGTTTGTTTCTCTCAGCTGTTTTAATACTAGCATATATGTATGTATCAGAACTACTCGACTGTAACCTTTAGGAAAGATCCAAGCATTCTTAAAAGTGTCTGGAAGGCCTTTTGTAAGTACAACTACATAATTTGGACCATCTTTGACTTGTCTTTTTATACTTGGATCGTCTTGGTAAGATCATAAAATTTCAACAGCTATTTGAGCCATAGCTTGAGCATGTATAAGGCCAAGGTACAACATCCAAAACTGAGCTGTCTTTCAAGATTTTCCAGCGAGTATTGCAGACCTTTACTTTAGATATTCTATAAGTAAAAACATGTTTCCAATTCATTTATCGAGTCTGGTAACATGCTTTAGTGCTTCAGAAAACGAATTATGCACTGTGCATCCTTGCCGATTAAGAAGAGTTTGAAGAAATAACTACAGGGTCATTCCATGTCAAATCAGCAAGAAAAATTGCTGATCTTAACCCGCCATCTCAGATGTTGTTCAAATTCGGCACAGTTACAGAAATATATATGAAGGTTAAAGGTCAATATGAAGCATGCCAATTTTTTTGACCCAATTTAAATTACTTCTTGAAATATCGTACTATAAATTTGCCCAAATTCACCCTTTTTTAGTCATAATCTTCCTTGATATTGACCTTAGCGACACTAAACTATTTGTTAATCATTATTGTAATTAGGCACAGTGGTGAAACTTTGCACCTATAGTAATTTTTGGGTGGAAAACCCAAATATGCAGTCAAAATGAGCTGAAAAGAAACTACTTTTGTGATATTGAGGTTAATTTTACCTAAAGAAAACTTGTGAAAAAAGTGAAAAAAATAATGTTATTAACAGTCTATAATGTTATTATATCTAATGTTGACACTTAGCAGAAAAAGCATACAGAGTAAGATTTAAAGGCGAATAATTTTAAAGTTTTATATTAAAATTTTTCAAACAAGAACAATGTTATAAATATTTTAGAATAATAAGCAATAATCAAAATGTTAAACTTGAGTGTACTTTTATACAAGTATATCTAAAAATAAATAGGAGCATGTCAAGGTGAATGTGCACGATCTGGTCTGTTTTATCGCTCTTGTCACTCGGGCTAAACTCCTAGCGCGAGTCTTTTACCAATCACCTGCTGAAATAATCCTGAAAGGGACTGATACACAAGTATTTTCTTTATTGCAGTCATTGGTGTACTGTGTGGATTTTAAGATCGCACTTCAGATGATGTAGTTTTAATAAACTTTTTGCTTCCAAGTAAAGCAGTAAAGATAAATATAAAAATAAATATCAATTACTGATATTCAAAATTAAGGAACGATATAAAAGAAATATTCTTAAGTCAAATAATTCAGAAACTTTTACAAATAAAAAAGATTTTGATATGTTACTGTTTATGATTAATAATAACAGGGATGGAGCCACACAGAGATTGATGCAAGTTTTCTCTTTCTCCTTTTGACTTTTGCTTCGACAATTCTTTCTTTGTTGATGATCATTGAAAGTTCTTTCAATAGAGAATAAGATAATTGATTTTGACTTTTTAATTTCCTTTCTTTGACTTTAGTGCCATATATATTTTAACATAACTTTTTTGATATTGGACAATAAGAAATAGCAATAATAATTTGCTTGATCGTTTACTCATATGTACTTCAAAAAACTACAAGATTTTAAACAGTTCTCTTCTATATGGTTAAAATCGTACCAACATATATAGTTTATATTATTAATCATGTAAAATATCAACGAAGAAATGAGACAATGGAACATATAAATAAAAACGTACTTTTCAAATAGAAACTTTACAAGAAACAATAACAATAGTTTTTAGTAGTGCAAAAGAACCATGATAATACAGGATTCAGCAGAAACATAAGCATAGATTTCTGCAGAACTCTCTTTATACAATATTTATATAAATATAAAAAATAGTAAATACTATATCCCCTAAATAGAAAATTACAGCAATAATCTAATTTGAGAAAAAATAAATTTTCGTTTAAAACAGTTTTTTAGTATATTTATTATTTAGGTAAGGTTGCTCCCTGTGATTTAAATTGTTATGACATCATAATGGATAAGTCTGTTTTCCTTCAGATGGACTATAATACCTAAAAAGTGAATATTTTGTGTGAAAAACTAAAAAAAAGAAAGAAAAAAAAATTCTTCATTCATTCAATTCTTCATTCATTCATTTCTTCATTTTTCATAGAGCCCCCTGGTATACCTCCTGTAATTTCTGTTTGCCACCTCCTTAGCCTGAAAACCATCTGGATTCTTGATCCACATATAATAACCTTTTAAAAAATCATGATGACTTTCTCCGTCGAAAGGTGATGCAAATGTCAAAAATTAACTGGACTATAAAGGCATTTTAAGTAGCAATACTAAACAAATAGTCCCTTTTTCCTTTTTAAAAAAAAAAAGATAAAATAGAATATAATAAACATATAAAACAAGAATGATGCCATCATAATACCTACACTATTATTTATACATTTAAAAAAGTTGTGTTAATGGAAAAGAAAGAAATTAAACAACTGAATAATAAAACCCTTCCAACTTTAGTTACCCATACATACATACACATAAAAACCTTGCCCAACCCCTCCCACTCACACTAATACAAAACACAACAACAAAAATAAATGTATAGCCTTTTGAATTAACCTTAATAAACAGTCTATTATCTAATACATTGTCTAATTGTCTTACTGATCACGATTTGAGGAGGGTGACTGACCACCCGACAAGTCTGGTGGGTGTCTGGAGGATTTTTGAATTAGAATTGCGCTTCCGTCAAATTTTTTTTACAGAACGTTTATAACCGTAAATTCATTCATTTTAGGAGATTAGGTCAGTCATTTGCACTGTGATGCAATAGGACTGTGGCACAATTTATAATGGAAATTATTGCAGAAAACCATGTTAAATGACAAAAAAAATTGAAATAAAATAATTAAATCTACAATTCACTAAAAATACATATTTTAAAAAAAGTAAAAACCAACTTGCTTGAAATTTCGTGAAATAATTTAGTTGAAGAAACTACACCTAGATTGATGCAGATTAAGTTGCAAATTGCATTGAAATAAGCTCGAGAATCGTACAATAAATTGATGTAAAATGGTGGCACAATATCTAAAGCAACAGGTTCTTTTACGAGGCTAAAGGCATATTTCCATTAAAACTAAAAATAGTTGTTATTGAAAAAGATTTCGCCCGGGAAAATGTTTGTCTTCAATTTTTTCGAATAAAACATTATGAAACGATTAAAACATTCATACCGTAACTCTTTTAAATAACTATCAAAGTAAACGTTACGCGAATCATCTGATACACATCATAATACATGACAATTAATCACATTTTTCATAAAGCAAGAAGTGAAAATGGATTCACTAACCTCACTGTTCTTATAGGCTAACGCACATGTAAATCATAACGCAAATCATTTAGTACAAGCTTATTTAAAGTAAATCAGTCATTAGATGTAGTAGAAAATATCTGCGTCAGCAATAAAAATACCGCAGCGCATGCGTATTATGTAAAATGAGAAATCGTGGTAATCGGTGGCCATGTTCACTAGATTTTGATTTAATTGTTTTTATTATTTAATGCTGAACAAGGTAGTAAGATCATTTTCGATGATGCGTCTGTTCAACTTTACAGGCAGAACTTTGTAAACAACTGCAAGCTTTGTCGTTATACTCTGCTCTTTCTAGTAAAATTTTGGCTCAGAAAGGTGGGGTCACTCATTATTATCTCTTGTAAGAAAATCTATTTTCACAATCAAAGTTTTATTATAATTCTCACCACATCCCTTAATTCATAGAGGACATGTTTCATATTGTAGATTATTGTCTAAATTAATTTTACTCCTTTTCAGTAGGTATCAAAATCGTGATTGGTATATCATTTATTAAGTGTATTATTAAATATTATACTATGGATATTCTTTGAGTCGAGGTCTGCAATTAAACCAAGAGGTATACCTCTATGAACCAATACATGATTTCACAGTCTCGGCAAAATAAATTTTCTGTCGCCAAAGTTGAGAGGTAAACAAACCGAAATTATAGCGAATAGTTTTTTGTTATTAAATTTTTCGACATTCATTGCTTTTTTAGATTTATAAACTACTGTGCTCTTTGCAACTGAAAAACCAAAAGTATACCTCCCACTTTTTTCAGCTTCGCCTGTGCGAAGTTTTAGCCTGCCTTGGTAAAATCAGGCATCCAATTAAAAAAACTTCCAGCCCACCTGAAGTTTAGACACACTTTTGCATTCTCAAAAACACTCTTTTGCATTCTTCATTTGTGCTCAGGTATAAATCAATATTTTCATTTATATGATTTTTGTCTACGAATCGATCGTGAATACACAGAATATCTTCCGCTTAACGTGGTCAAGTTACATGTTTAAAAATAAGAAAGTTTGGAATAGCTTTTTTAAGTGAATTCGTCCGAGGATAATAAATTTACTTTGCTCATGATTTTGCTATTGGGGTTGGGGTACCTCGACGAAATGATTCACTTTAATGTTCACGTTTTACGTTTTACAAAATTACGAGTTCTAAGAAGTTAAAAAGTTCATTATTTTCGAAATTTCTTATGTCTAAATATATATTTTAAGTACATATAATATTACTCAATATTTGCAATAGATGTCCGTTATTATTGGTTAATATATTTTCTAAATTGTTGGACTATCGACTTCAGTTTAATTTCGATCAAATAGTCTTTTTATTTATACGAAGATTGAATTGCACCTGGTAAATTTCTTTCTTTTATCTTTTTTTTTACTCAATCTTTATCTGCTTTATCAATTCTGTCGTTGTTCGCTCATTTATCATTCTGAGGACGTCATTCTTTTATACTTACTTTATTAAAACTTATTTATCATTCTGACGTCATTCTTTTATACTTACTTTATTAAAACTTATTCTATTTATTTTATAAAAATAACTACAATCAGCTTAATGATGACAAAAACAACAAAAAATAAGGTGACTTGATTACATTAGAAGGTGTTACCTTTTCTAAATCTGTTATTCCTTGCAAAAAAAGTTTTAAAATACATGTGTTTTACAAGTCACAAATTTAATGAAAATGCCAAAGTAGGGCCACAATTGAGCCAATTGAGAAATTGAAAAAGTTTTTTTTTTTTTTTTAATTGTTTGTATAGCTAATTAGTAGTTCCATGGTCATTGTAATAATATTGATGCATTTTTTAGTAATTAGCGTTTCTATTTCTTGAATAAGAATCAGCGACAAGTTTGCAAGTTTCTATCCAGTGAACTCTATATAAATTTTTTGTTCGATCTTTTATAAAATATCTTTGTTTCAACCTGTAATGAAGACCCCACAACTTTTGACATGCGTACTATATTTTTACAGCTATTCTACTAACCAAAAAACTACTTATCTGAGCGTTTTGCTACTTCTAAGTCCTATTGTCCTAAGTCCGGTCTAACCTTGTGAATGTCCATAGACAAAACGTTAGTGTGGGTGTTCGTAGGTTTTATAACAGTATAATAAATATAGAAATTGAATGATGTAAAAAGCAGTACTCGTATATTTTCATTTTATTGTCAAATAAATAAACCTTGTATTCATTGTTTTAAAACCATTAAGGTTAAATCTAACTATATGAAAATAGAATATGTCATTTTCACATAAAACACTAAGTAAATTACCCATGAATTCATTAGCGTCGTGTTGATGATTATTGTTTATATCAGTAGCCATTACTTTCTGGGAGAGTACGTTAAATTCTTCATCAAAATTTACAATTCCAGATATAGACTTTGTATGTAACTTATCTATGCAATTTCTAAGAGATACGGAAACTACATTTTCATCAGATAAGTCCATGTACTCGCTAACTACCGTTCCCAGTAATGCTTGAATAACTGAGGACA
>JAUELD010044011.1:0-11468 GCA_031471615.1 Aglantha digitale
AACTGATTAGTCTTATTATTTTCTCAGTTCTCTTTTGATGTTTGTTATCAACTCTGGCATAAAAATATAGTTTTTTCAAGCATAAAGAAAGTTGTTGGAAAATATATCATAAATTATTTCAAGATGCTTTAACTTTGATAATTAATTAATTTCTTTCACATTTAGGACTTTAGGAATATTTTTTAAGCGTAAGGATTGTTTAGTAGCTAGTGTCTTAAATTATCTACGAACTTAGGCAATAAAAAGTAAAAGAAATGTGAAGCAATATGTCATAGTTTACTACAAATCATTTAAAACATGGTTTTATTTTTTGATTTCCTTGAAGAGAGGCAACAGATGTTCGAATGAATACCAACCTTGCAAAAGGAGTGAGATATGTTACGACAGCTGTGATAACACAGGATATAGATGTGGTAAGTTTATATAGCTAGTTGTTAAAACCTTTGTTGACCAAACCAAAAGTTGTAAGAAGCAACAAAAAATCTTCAAAATTTACAGTACATTAATTTCATTTATTTTTAGAAGGGATTGAAATAAGCCTTTTATAGAATAAATAAATTTTAGAAACGCTATTATAGATATTCTTTTTATTTATTTAATACTATAGAGTCAAATGTTATTTGTTTTAGTTAATGCTACAATACTATCACAAAACAAGCCATCAAACTCTTCTTCAGAATATGCACCTGGGAGTAAGTTTGTTCCTGCAAGGAACGCTTTTGATGGTGTATTAGATCAAGATCATACACATGGTTCGTGTTTACATACTAATATAAATGGACCACAATGGGTACAAGTCGATCTGTTGAACGTAGCCTTTGTTATTGCAGTAAAAATTTATCAGCGCAAATCATTTCCGACTGAATTGAGACAATCGAGTTTGTTTATTTCGTTTAAAAAGAATATTGAAGATTCACAGCTGTGTGCAAACTTTGATGAAATAACAAATGATGAGCAAATTGAAAAGTTTTATTGTTATACTAAAATTAAAGGCAGATTTGTGAGACTAAGTCGTACAGGAGGCTTTACTTTTTGCGAAATGCAAGTTTTTGGATATTATATTGCATAAATTAATTGACTTTAAGTTATTTTAATGAAGATATGACAAAAATGAGAACATCAAAATAGATCTATTAGGTTACCTAACTAATTTTAAGTTTCCTAAATGTATAAAAACCAACTAGTCCTTAGATATAGCTCTACCTTAACAAGATACGTTTTATGCAACACGATCTCACAAAAATATTTGCTACATAAATAAAAAAAGTTTTTGCACAGCATGAATTATTTCAGCCAAACTCTAAATGAAATTTTTTAATAAGAATTTGCTGGGGTTACATAATGGAAAATTTATCAAAGGCGACACAATTGCGGATATAGGTGGTTACGGATATAGAATGTTCACGACAAAAACATTTTTTTTGGCTAACAGGAGCAGTTATATAATTATCCCATCTTAGGCTTAGCTTTGTTCTTAATGATTAATGATCTCAAGTGTCAGTTGTTTCACGATTTTTTGGAAAGTAAACTGTTTAAATAATTACACAATTATGGCTTTTACTAAACATGCAACATAGTGAGAATGTTTTTAATTTTAGAAGGAGAGAAAACGTGCTTCGTTTATTTTCCAAGAAAAATATATTCGTGTAAGTAAACAAACAAATGTTTAAGAACTGTAGCTACCTAGGTAGCTAGAAAATATTTTAGGGGTTTTCTACTACTTATAGTGTATGTAGATAGTTTCAACCAACGTATACCTTCACCCACCAGCTCTTCCATATACTGCCAGAATACTAAAAATCACTATACTATACGTATGCCATGAGTTAAGGTAGCAGCAATTTTTGGTATCCTCTGCAAAGGAGGGACATAAATTCTAGTTTTAAAGTGGAAACACTGAATCAATTTTGTTTCCACTCCAATATCAAAATATCCACGAAAACATGATTCTTCATCTATGATCGACCTTATGTTTCGAGAAAAAGTTTAATTCGAAATACGATGCGCATAAAAAACTTTTGTGAGATCGTGTTGTTTTACCTTAAAAACAAAATAAGATAAGAATTTACGAAACCAACAAACAATATTTTTTGGTTTTTTCTTTTACAGTTTAAAGTTAATAAATTATTAAAATAAGTATCGATTAGTATTTACTATCGTAAATGTGTGCAGGAGGAAGGAGTGTTAAGAAGTAATGGTGCTAATAATTGAATTTTGAAAAAAAGAAATATTTGTTTGTTTTTTCCTTTTGATGTTTATTTCCACTATTAGTTTTAATTTATATTTATTTATCATATCTCCTTATTTTTAAAATTTTCAAGGTATGTATAGAAATTAAACAGTTTATTAACATAAAAGGGGACTTTTAGATATTTACTTTCCCAATTGTTTACAGCTAAACGAATAGCATATTTTTTCTTTTACTTTATTTCATCATATCTCTGTTATTTCAAGTATTGGCACTTAATTTTGTTAATTTCTTTTAAATCTAGTTGTTACATAGATTAAAGCAATCTATTTTGTATCTATAGTTATGTAACGTAAATATATTTAGGATAATCGATTTAAACTATTTTCACTAAGAAATTCTTCAACAAATCACGCTAATCCTTTATCATTGTGACAATGTGATTATTTTCTTTTGATCAACATTTTTTGTTATTTTTGTTTTTAGCACTCTATTAATTGTAGAAAATATTCATACATAATGTTTATTTACGTTTTTAAAAATTATTCGACGTTTCACACGCCACTTGCGATTTATTGGTTGTTTTTTTAAATCTGAAGGTAGCTAAACTGTATAATATTCAAACAAAATATAAATTATTTTAATTGGAGTTTTTACATAGATTAAAGCAATCTATATTGTATATACAATTATGCAACGTAATTAAACTTTGGAATTACTCAGCAATGCAGTTAGCTAATATTTGACAATGTGATCATTTTCGTTTTGTCATGAAATTTATGTGGTTTTTAATTTTGTTTTGAGCACATTCTTTTGTTTTTATTTAGTTTGTTTTTATTAGTATATGAAACATTGACACATACACTTTTGAAAATATAGCGAATAAACATAAGCCTTAACATAAAAGGGGACTTTTAGATATTTACTTTCCCAATTGTTTACAGCTAAACAGATAGCATTTTTTTTCTTTTACTTTATTTCGTCATATCTCTGTTATATCAAGTATTGTCACTTAATTTTGTTAATTTCTTTTAGATCTAGTTTTTACATAGATTAGAGCAATCTATTTTCTATCTATAGTTATGTAACGTAAATATATTTAGGATAATCGATTTAAACTGTTTTCGCTAAAAAAATTCTTCAATAAATCACGCTAATCCTTTATCATTGTGACAATGTGATCATTTTCTTTTTGATCAACATTTTTTGTTATTTTTGTTTTTTGCACTTTATTTATTAAAGAAAATTTTCATGCATAATATTTACTTTTGTTTTCTAAAAATGATATGACATTTCACATGCCAAATGCGATTTGTTGCTTTGGTTACTTTTTATCTGTAGGTAGCTGAACTGTATAATATTCAAACAAAATATAAATTATTTTAATTCAAGTTTTTACATAGATTAAAGCAATCTATCCTGTAAATACAGTTATCTAAAGTAATTGAACTTTGGAATTATTCAGCAGTGCAGTTAGCTAATATTTGACAATGTGATCATTTTCGTTTGGTCATGAATTTATATAGTTTTTAATTTTGATTTGAGCACTTTCTTTTATTTTTATTTAGTTTGTTTTTATCCGTATATGAAACATTGTCACATACGCTTTTGAAAATATAGCGAATAAATATAAAGACTAAAGGCGTAATTTATGGTAAATCCGATATGTATCATACCTGCGAAGATTGTATCTCGTAGATTAATTGTCTCATAACCTTTATTTTGTTCTGTAAACAAGAGTTTAGGTAGGTCAAAAAAAAGTAACATAATTCAACAAACCATTTTAAATGAGAAGAACTTAATTATACATATATACTCGCTTGTTCGGTGCAGATACCTTGCCTTAGAACCACCGATTATTCATGAAAAATATTATTGTCAGTATCTTTGTTCTAACAATGATAATGTAATATTTGTATGCTAAATGGCTTAAACCCCAATTTACTTTTCCATGCTGCTTATTTTGTACAAAATATAAGCTAAAAGTTTCACATGGAAGATAACTGGATTTTATTCGATGACTTTAATTATTCTATTTAGTCTCTAAATTACTTTAAACCACACTTTGGCAAAATATATACTCTCAATTTCAGCTTTTTCTTTTGATTTCGTATATTTTGCTAGCGACGTTAAAACGAGGCTAAGACATGTAGGAAAAAAAATATGTAAACAAGTTTTGGCGGGTTAAGGAATACATGCATTCAACTTCTTTCAAATAAAAGTATTTTATAAAAATATTCAAGGAGGTAAACATTAAAAGAAGAAACCAGTTTAATTTTGAGATTTATTATACAGTAGGCATATATTGTCAAGAACACGAATCATACCCAAACAAAAATATAATTTTTTTTTTAAAAAAAAGATTAAAAAATAGACAAAGAATAAAAAGTAAAGTCAGTAATTAACACTTTATCAAATCAAAAAAAATATTTTATGCTGGTAAAATGTCAAGATAATTGTTTTATGTCTGAGTAGAGCTTTTGATATTCTGTCCGGACTTAGAATCGTTTGTTAGTAAATAAAAAGCACTCCATTTAGATTACTTTAATCACTGGTAAATGAACATTATAAAGAAATCCGGTTATTTTTTATATAAAACGGTTAGTATATTGTAAAAAAAGTTTCTTCGATTTAAGCCAGGCTTTAGTAATTTCTAGCTTGAGATTTTATCCGCCTTTTCCCACAGACGTGAATTATTGCTAGCCTCGCTTTCTGTATTAAGTGTGCATTTCGAAAAACTGACCATGGCGTGTTGACTATTTAAATTAAAAGTAATAATTGCGAATAAATTTTTTAGCATGGCCTACAACTTTAAATGGTTAAATCTATCCCAACTATTATATAAGGCTTAACAAACTAAATTTCAGTATATTATACATAGGTTAGAAACATTTCGAATGTAAAAAAAACTGTGTTAAAACTTTGTTTAAAAGCGTGCTCTACATGTTGTGCAAATCAACTAAGTTCCTTTATATTATAAAGTGATTTCTAATCAAACTCATTATGAGCTTGTATTCTTATCTCAGTTGAGCGTTCTTCAGTATCATTACTAAACGAATATGCAGACTTTAAGTGTAGAGTCGAACGCTACCCTACCGAAAAGTAAATTAATGAATCTATGTTTTCAACGATTTTTTATTGCTGTAAATTCTTTTATAATTATTATGTACATACGAGAATCAGAGGAGAAATTTTGACACGCCATAGTGTCGCTTCATACTTAAAATCTTTTCTCACGCTGATATTTCAACTCACTTTTGTATCAAATTATTCTTATTTGTTTTCTCACCTGTCTTTTTTATATCAGTTTTGTTTGTTTATCTCTTTGTTGTTGTTTTTATTTCTTTTGTAATCTCGGTTTGGTAAATTATTTTTTTCGCAATGTATAATGGTTATTTGAACAATCGAGGGCCGATGTGAGAAAAGATTTTAGCGTGAGAAAGAATTTTATAACAATTGCACGACATTTTTTTATCAAATCTACGTTGTTTACGTGTGCCAGTTGTATATGTATCCACCATAGAGTTGCCAAATCAATGTGCAATTTTTCTTCGACATTTTGCTTCCTGAAAAATGTGGAGAACATGTTCGAAGCATTGTGTACAGAACTTACTCTTCAGCAGTTAAAACATAGCTGGTGAGGGTCTGTTGAAAGATTCTGACTCTGAAACTGATCAGATATCACTATAGAGCTAATCTTACTATACCTATACTTTGATCACAGAGTTAAACTCTCGTTTTGACTCGGATGTTATGATTACTTTTTCAGGACTTTTTGTGATCCATCTAAGATAAATTCTGAGAAATGCAAATCAAAGTTTATAGATTTCTTAAATTTTATTAGATAATTAATTAACACTTCAGTCCTTGATGCAAAATTAACTAATTTGCAACATTATTGGAACACTCAATCAAAAAAAAAACTACTTCATCCTAACAATGTTAAATTGACTCTGCAAGCTGCAATTGTATCTTCTCTTGGAAACGTTCATGTTGCTTTGAGAATCTTGGTCAACTTACCTATCACAACATGTGAATGTGAAGGGAGTTTTGAAAAGACATTCAAAAATATGGACTCGTAGCACAATTTCAGCTGAAAGACTCATGGTTTAGCAGCTTTATACATTCACCGGGAAATTTATTTAGAAAAAATATATGAGGTCATTAATGAATTTGGTAATCTAAAAAAAAGAAATACGCTATTATCCTAAACCAGTTAAAAATTGAATATGGTATCTTTATGTTGTATAATTTTTCTTTATTTTATGCTTCTTTTATATTCTATAACCTATGATAACCTATTAAAAATAGTAAACCACTTACTTACATTGCATGTTAGTGGATTCTACCATGCAATTTTTCTATTACTTTTTTGTGCCAATTATGTTTAACCATATTTGGTGGATAATTGTACTTTTCTGGTTTAGAACTTTATCTTTATCTATTGTTTCTTTTAAAGTTTTCCTCTTTAGATTTTTTGTGGCAAGGTACCGGCAATTATGTAAAATCATATTTGGTAGATAACTGTACTTTTCTGGTATAAAATTTTTTGAGGGGGGTAGTTGTAGATTTATGTTGTACTTCTTTGTTTTGTGTTGTAGCTGTACATGTTTAGGATTTAATTCCTAGGCCTGTTGAAGAGCCATAAATTGGCGAAACATCTTTTCATACAGTTTGATGTCAGTGTTAAGTTTAATGATTTAGCTGTTTCAGGAGTACGTGCAACGTAAAAAAATCAGTATTTTTTTAGGAACTCAGCAACTTTATAAATTTTGACATTGATAACTCCTGATAACTAAAAACGTTGATAACTCCAGAAAATTCCTTATTTCAATAATCTCACCATACATACACGAAATTAAGGTTCAACAGGTTAAGCAACTGAATAAAGTGATGTAATTCAATTAGCGCGAAAGCCTTGAATAGTATCGTGGTTTGCGATTTGTAACTTTGTTTCAAGTGTCTAAAACAAGAAGTCGCACTCATCTATTTCTAAATGGAGTGAATGGTCATGTTGCAATGTTAACGGTCTTAATAACATTAGAGTTTGCGTTAGAAATCATTTGCTTGGTTCTATTTACAACATATCCTTTTCTAAGAGTCTTATATAATGGTTGAGAGGAGTTTTAAAATATCAATGTTGATTTTAAAAATTTGTGAAATTTGGCAAAGTGATCTTATTCTATCTGTTGGTGCCTTAATAACAAGATGTAGTAGCAAGATATGTTTGTCCTTCATCTCCGAGTCAACACGTTTTTGACAATGATGATTTCAACAAGAAGCTAGCTTTAGTTTAATGTTAAATAAGAAGAAAGGCTGAAATGTTACCTGGAAATTCTAGAAGCACAATGCAGTTTTGATGTAGCTAAGTTAATATTAAGAGTCATTATTAAATGATAATATTGCAAGTGATAATACAAGCAGATCAATTCCCACAAGGAAGTTTTATCTAGAAGAAACATCAACAACTTTTTTTGTTTTATTCTATGTCGTGTCAAAATTTCTCCTCTGATTCTCATATGTACATAATAATTATAAAAGTATTTACAGCTAAAATAAATTGTCGAAAACATAGATTCATTAGTTTACTTTCGGTAGGGTAGCGATCGTCTCTACACTTAGAGTCTGCATATTCTTTTAGTAATGATACTGAAGAACGCTCAACTGAGAAGAGAATACAAGCTCATAATGAGTTTGATTAGAAATCACCTTATAATATAAAGGAACTTAGTTGATTTGCACAACATGTAGAGCATGCTTTTAAACAAAGTTTTAACACAGTTCTTTTTACATTCGAAATGTTTCTAACCTATGTATAATATACTGAAATTTAGTTTGTTAAGTTTTATATAATGGTTTAGATAGATTTTACCATTTAAGTTGTCGGCCATGCTAAAAAAATTATTCTCAACTATTTCTTTTAATTTAAATAGTCAACACGCCATGGTCAGTTTTTCGAAATGCACACTTAATACAGAAAGCGAGGCTAGCAATAATTCACGTCTGTGGGAAAAGGCGGATAAAATCTCAAGCTAGAAATTACTAAAGCCTGGCTTAAATCGAAGAAACTTTTTTTACAATATACTAACCGTTTTATATAAAAAATAACCGGATTTCTTTATAATGTTCATTTACCAGTGATTAAAGTAATCTAAATGGAGTGCTTTTTATTTACTAACAAACGATTCTAAGTCCGGACAGAATATCAAAAGCTCTACTCAGACATAAAACAAATATCTTGAAATTTTACCAGCATAAAATATTTTTTATGATTTTATAAAGTGATATTTACTGACTTTACTTTTATTCGTTGTCTATTTTTTAATCTTTATTTGTTTGAATATGATCACGTTTTGTTCGTGTTCTTGACAATATATGCTTACTGTATAAAGATCACAAAATTAAACTGCTTTCTTCTTTCAATGATAATCTCCTTGAATTTGTTTATAAAATACTTTATTTGAAAGAAGTTGAATGAATGTATTCCTTAACCTGCCAAAACTTGTTTCCATATTTTATTTTTCTACATGTCTGAGCCTCGTTTTAACGTCGCTAGCAAAATATACGAAATCAAAAGAAAAAACTGAAATTGAGATTTTTGCCAAAGTGTGGTTTAAAGTAATAAATGGAATAATCAAAGTCATCTCATAAAATCTAGTTATCTTCCATGTGAAACTTGTAGCTTATATTTTGTACAGAATATGCACCATGGAAAAGTAAATTGGGGTTTAAGCCATTAAGCATTCAAATATAACATTATCATTGTGAGAACAAAGATACTGACAATAATATTTTTCATTAATAATCAGTGGTTCTAAGGCAAGGTATCTGCACCGAACAAACGAGTATATATGTATAATTAAGTTCTTCTCATTTAAAATGGTTTGTTGAATTATGGTTTAAGTAAAAAGGTTCTACTTTTTTTTGACCTAACTAATCTCTTTTTTACTGAACAAAAGAAAGTTTACGAGAGAATTAATCTACGAGATACTATCTTTGCAGGAAATTTTACATATCGAATTTACCATAAATTACGCCTTTAGTCTTTATATTTATTCGCTATATTTTCAATAGTGTATGTGACAATGTTTCATATACTAATAAAAACAAACTAAATAAAAATAAAAGAAAGTGCTCAAAACAAAATTAAAAACCATATAAATTCATGACCAAACGAAAATGATCACATTGTCAAATATTAGCTAACTGCACTGCTGAATAATTCCAAAGTTCAATTACTTTAGATAACTGTATTTACAAGATAGATTGCTTTAATCTATGTAAAAACTCCAATTAAAATAATTTATATTTTGTTTGAATATTATACAGTTCAGTTAACTACAGATAAAAAAGTAACCAAAGCTACAATTCGCACGTGGCATGTGTAATGTCGAAAAAACGAAAATAAATATTATGCATGAAAAGTTTCTATAATAAATAAAAACAAAAATAACAAAAAATGTTGATCAAAAGAAAATGATCACGTTGTCACAATGATAAAGGATAAGCGTGATTTGTTGAAGAATTTATTAGTGAAAATAGTTTAAGTCGATTATCCTAAATATATTTACGTTAAATAACTATAGATACAAAATAGATTGCTTTAAGCTATGTGAACACTAGATTTAAAAGAAATTAAAAAAATAAAGCGAAAGAAAAATGATCACTAGTGACTTTTGCATCTTATTTATTACATTTTTTTGGAATATTATTCAGTTCAGCTAACTACAGATAAAAAAGAAACCTAACCAACAAATTGTAAGTGGCATGTGAAATCTCGAATAATTATTAAAGCGAAAATAAATATTATTCATGAAAATTTTCTTCAATAAAGAAAGCGATAATAACAAAATAAAATCACAAAACTTGATGATCAGAAACTGGATCACATTGTCAAAATAATAAAGAAACAAGATGATTGTACTTCCATAGAAATAAATTTAACTTAAAACTTATAATAGAAACAATCCACAAAAGGAAAAGCAAACCGCCTTTTTTTAGATGAAATTAATTAAAGGACTGGTCCCATGAAAAATGCTTTTTCCAAGCTGATAGAAAAAAAAATTATGTAAATGAAAATTTGTTATTTTATTTCTAAAATATTAAACCTCTTAAACTTTTAGCGTGACGTCACTGGAGAACATATATCGTCATGTTCGATGCGAGTTAAGATTATTTTTGTTCTCCATTTGATAGAAAAGAATATTAAATAACAAAAGAATCCTGTGAAAGAGCAAGTTATTGAATCTCTGACGACTTAAGTAGTTGCAGCGACCATGATAATTTGTTTTCAGGCTTGCAACCTTACTTAATTTAAACCTGAAACTTCAACATGTATGTATGTATAAAAATATGTCTTCAGTAACTGATCTTAAAATAACTAGCAATTCAACAATATGTATGTTAATTTTTCCAAATGTACAATAAATTCATAAACAGCTAAACGTTGTTTCGAAACACTATATTGCTAGAAGTTTATTCTCAAAAGAATGTCTTGCACTACACTTGCATTGGTATGTAAATCAGTAAACTGGGGAGTAGTAATCTAATCTAATCCCAAAAGCAAATGCCCTAGTCTGGCCTGCTCTTTAGTAGACTTGTGTGTTTTAAGCCTAAAATTAATTACATTTTGACCATGTTGCATGTTTGGTAAAAGCCATAATTTTATAAACACTGTACTTTCCAAAAAATCATTAAACAAGTGACACTTGAGATCATTTACCATTAAGAACAAAGTTAAGCCTAAGATGGGATAATTATATAACTGCTCCTGTTAGCCAAAAGAAAATGTTTTTGTCGTGAACTTTCTATAGCCGTAAACACCTATATCCACAATGGTGTCACTTTTGATAAATTTTTTATTATATACCCCCCGCGTATTCTTATTACAAAATATTCTTTTAGAAATTTGACTGAAATAATTTATGCTGTGCAAAAAACTTATAATTTTTTTATATCATGTAGCAAATATTTTTGTAAGATCGTGTTGCATAAAACGCATCTTGTTAAGGTAGAGCTTTACTCAGGACTAGTTGTTTTTTATACCTTTTGGAAACTAAAAAAAGTTAGGTAACCTCAGAGTTCTATTTTAATTTTGTAATATTTGGCACTGTAGAATATCTCCATTAAAAAAATTTAATGTTAATTAATTTATGCAATATAATATCCAAAAACTTGCATTTCGCAAAAATTAAAGCCTCCATCTGTACGACTTAGTCTCACAAATCTGCCTTTAATTTTAGTATAACAATAAAACTTTTCAATTTGCTCATCATTTGTT
>JAUELD010044033.1:0-11447 GCA_031471615.1 Aglantha digitale
CAGGGGTCATTTTGGGACCTTTTTGTTCGTTTAGAGATATAAGTTCTATTGTGAATATTGATCAGCGTATGAAGGACTAACAGAAACGATGAAAAAAATAGGGGGGGGGGGTACGAAAGTGTAATAGCCCCGAAAATACGCTTTATATTAAGTTTCATATTTTCAGGAAGTTGCCACAACCTTTAATAAAATAAAAATCATACAAAATCATACAACCCGGAATGCAACCCGGAACTGAAAATTATTACACAGTAATCTTTGAAGCCTTCGGAATAATTATTAACCATCCCTAACATCTCATTAAAATTACACCACAGACGCCGTTATTAAAGTCATAACAGCTTTTCAAAGAGAGCTGTCATTTTTTTTTCTTTGACATTGTTTTTTTGTTCACTTCCACGTTTTTTATTCGGACCTAGTCTTAATAAATATAACCAAAGAAACAACAATGCTTTCATTTATTTTATCTGATATATATATACGGTATATATTGCGATTTGTATTGTGTTTATTTGTTTACACTTTACTGAAATTTCAATTGTAGTAGGTAGTTAAATAATTTATAACTATTAACAAGATTGCATTACCGAATAGAGCATTCGATGTTTATTTATTTTTATGACAAATTTGATAATGATAAATAAATATAAAAAATATATTGAAATTGTTGGTAATTTTATAATAAGTTTTATATATATATAGTCAACATTTATTTTATAATAAATTTTTATTTTAGGTGAATTAAATAAGTATTAGCCTAGGCATTTAGAAAAATTATGCCTGTAATGTTTCAACAACTAATATTTTGTATAATAATATCCTGTCTTGCTTTAAACGCTAGCGAATCATCTGTAAAAGTAAATTATACACCTCCTAAACAAAGTTATGACGAACTGTATAATGATGCCTTGCAAGCATATAACAAAGATAATCATCAATTAGCAGCTGAATACTTTCAAAAAGCAATCACAGATTACCAACATGAATTAGATGTTAAATCACAGTGCTGGTTAAAATGTGAAATAAAATTTAAAAAGCATAAATATCACGAATTATTTAGTGGACAGCTACAATATTTGCAGTTTTTTATCAAGATGAAAACATGCAGCGAGCGCTGTAAAGTAATGTTTTTAGGGATGCGTGGACCAACAGCTAGTCATATGAAGCAAGTTTTTGAAGACAGACAACTTTATCGTTACATTCAATATTCATATTTTAAGGTATATATATTTAATATATTTGTTTCAAAAAATTTGTTTTGTTTTTTGAGTTTTTAAAATGGAGCATGTAAGTCTGAAAGTCATTAATTATTTCATTCATTAAGTCATTGTTATTAATTTCAGCTAGATTTAATTCCAAGAAAGATTGACGTTTCATTCATCATACCTGAGTATATAATCCCATTCAATATCATCAAAGTAGTGTAATAAAAAATTTTCTTCATTAAATAGCTTCCAGTTTCATTTAAAGATACTTGATTTTTTTAAGATTTGTATACAGTATATATATTAAGGTCTTTACGAAAACAGAATGTTAAATGTTAACTAATGTAAAAGAGGTTCCACCTGCAGAAGATTCTGTAGGTATATGAATAGTATTATAGTTTTCTAAAGATAGATTACCCTTTGATTTAGTGATTCTAGATTCAGATATACCTATAATACCAAACTTTAGATTATTTACATTAAGAAGGCTATGAAGATCATAATTAAATAATAACTTTTACTCAAATAACTCATAATTGAGTGAACATTGAGAAGGATCCTTTAGCTGCCTAAAGATAAGTCAGAATATATCCTCTTTTTTTCAACCAGGAGTTTTTTATCTATATCAGGACAATCATTAACAAAGCTCAATTGCTTAATGTGTAAAAAACTGAACTTGTAATTTTTAAACCAAAAACAAAAAACTTAGACTATGAACTTAAAATCAATCTTAAAAGAGAAAGTCTAAAGTTCCTTCCTGTAATATCAATTCTAAATATTGTTAGATATATGGTTCAACATTACTAGCTTAGCACTGGTCCTTAGCACTGGAAATTAATTTAATATGTTGTAGTTGTATGTTAATTTACTTTTATTATAATATACCTTTTCCCTTTTTATTATGATATATATCTGATACAATGTAGAGTTACTATTCATAATACTCAAAAGGGACAACTTAATTTATTCTCTAGTGATCATTAGTCATTGTATACCTTTTTGTATTTTTGAAAAAAGAATAACTGCAGAAAAAACAGTAATGTTAACACTGATATTATTAATAAACCTTGTATTATCTAATAAATTTTTGAAAATACTATGAAAATATCTATTCTATAGCGAGTGAGTGAGAGGCTTTTTTACAAGGCTTCCCAGAAGTCAGTGACTATACAAAGGGTATTCCTTGGCCCACAGTTTAAATGCGCCCAATGTTTTCATACAAACTGAATAGAATATTGATGCTCACAAAATGTTGCAATAATGAGGAGTTTCATATGAACTGAACAGTCCCTTAGTTATTTTTTACATATTTTATCCTATAATGTATCTTATTATTATAGATTGGTGAAGTTGATAAAGCCGTGGAAGCAGCTTATACGTATTATGAAATTCATCCAGATGA
The DNA here is from genome assembly GCA_031471615.1 of Aglantha digitale. Taxonomy (NCBI): domain Eukaryota; kingdom Metazoa; phylum Cnidaria; class Hydrozoa; order Trachymedusae; family Rhopalonematidae; genus Aglantha; species Aglantha digitale. The sequence continues at coordinate 2,608 of JAUELD010044033.1, forward strand.
CTTTCAGATGAAAAAGAATATCGACATACTATTGGTAAAGTTAAACCGTAAATATGGTTCATTAAAGTCATTGGAAGAAATGCCACATATTGCATTGTATAAAGAAGGTGAACAGGCTTATGAGCAAAACAGTAATTTGCTTTGCATACACTTATTTGAAGAATCCCTAGCATTATTTTTTAAAGAATTAGATAAATGCCATGCACTATGTGAAGAACAACATGAAAAACACCAAACGTCCTATTCATCATCTTTATTTAATCATTTCCGTGCAATCATGGATTGTCGACAAAAGTGTAGAAGAACACTTTCAGCTTTAAATGGGAAAGTTTCATCAATACATTTTGTACCATACTATTTTCATTATTTACAAATTTGTTATTTTCAAGGTAACTTTTGATAAATTTTTATCTTTTTACTGCAATACAAGACAAAATAGTCTTTCTCAGCAAAAAAGTGTTTTATTGTGCATCTGAATTTTCCAGCACACAATATTTTAAAATGGTATGCTTAAAATGCTATGTGTTTGACTTTCCATTTCTGTTCTTTAAATATGTTCTTTTTTCCTTTTTTGGTTCTAACTAAACAATTTTATGCTGATGCTAATTTGAAGGCTGCTCCTGCTGCATATATATTTTGTTTATGATAAAACATAATATTACCATAGATAATAAACAAGGCCCTTATTGGACTCCCGGATTTAGCTGACGGAGTCCTATAAATTCACTCTTGCGTGTGCGTCTGTCCGTGCGTCTGTTATGGCTTTTTCTCAGGATTGGGCCAGTAATTTTTTCTAATTTTTTGCATGAAGTTGGACATCTATAAACACTACAAAGCGACAAAGCTGGTTTTTTTAAAAAATTTTTTACTTAATTACATAATTGGGATCAAAAGGTTGCTTTTTGCCCAAAAATAGACTTTTTTGTAAATATTCAAGAACTGATTTCTTGTAAGAAGTTAGGCAATAATAAGGGCTTTCAAATTCATTCACGTTTTTGACCCCCAAAAGTTCTTATTTTTGCATAATTAGGATCAAAAAGTCAATGTTGGCCCGATAAAGGGGTTTTTTGAAAATAATTCAAGTACTCTTTCTTAGTTTTTTTTTGATTTTTTGCATGATGTTAGGCTATAATAAGGGCTTTTAAATAAATTAGGTGTGTCCCCTAGAAAATTTTGATTTCTGTGTTATTGGGGTCAAAATAGTTTTTTAAAAATATTTCAAGAATTCTTAATGAGAGTTTATTGATTTTTTGTATGAAATTAGGCAATAATATGCATTACGTTTTTTACTCCAAAATTTTCTTATTGTTGTATAATTAGGATCTAAGCTCACTATAAACCGTTAGTTTTCTCACCCTTGAGGATATAAAAGTCATGTGTTTGTGTATATCTATATTTAAGTTAACAATAGGTTGAACATACAACATATGTGTCTGTGCATTAGTATTGCAATACTTCTTTACAAAAGATAAATTTAAAAGGACAAAAAGACTAAAACTTTTAGTCACTTAAAGAAATTTGAAGTACTTAAATGTTCCATTTTGGTTTGAAATTTGCCAGCTGCTAAAAGAAATCTCTCTATGTCGATTTCCCTCAGTCCCAATTTACCATTTGTTGTTTTAATACATTTCAATTTTAATAACTGTTATTGTTTTTTTTTGTATAGTTGGTCGCATATTAGATGCTGCCATTAATGCTGAAACGTTTCTAATGATGATACCTAGTGACCCAGTCATGCAAGAAAATATTGCCTTTTACAAAAATCAGAAAAGCTTGGTTGGAAAACAAATCTTACCACGAGAAGTAAAAACTTTCACTATTTGTGTGTAATTTTGCCACATGTTTCTCTGTTATTTCAATTACTTATGTTATTATTATTTATAGAGAGCTTCAAAGTTTTTTAAAGACTTACATTTAGAACTAAGTTTGTATCATATCGTAAAAGGATTTTCTGAACCAATGTTGGAAAATGATTTTAACGAGGAAACTGTAGACGAAGTAAGTGAAATGAATAATGTTGTGTTAAAAATTCATTTTTTTTCTTCTTTGTTGATTGATAAATTTATTTTGTGTAAATATAATTGCAAAGTGGTAAAGCTAAACCATTTTTTATCATAAGTTGTATCATGTTGAATTTAAATAAGGCCTTGTCAAGAAAAGTTTTAATACACCAGCATTTATCATAATGCTCCCAGATGAATATTTCTTGCTTGCTATGGTACATTTTTGTTTCTCTGTAGGTATTTAAAGTAAGGTTAAATTATAATTAGATGAAAACAATATGCCAAAACTCAAAAGTAACAACAAAAATTGTTATTTATTGGACCCTGGTCTTGCCAAGGGGACCTATAAATTTTGTCATTTCTATTCATACTGCAGTTGCAAGATCAAAAGTCTACAAATGTGACATGATTTTTTAACCTTTTTTGACAAGCAATCAATTTTTTTTAACTGGTATAAGTTTTTACTACTGAAGTAAATCCTAGTAAGTTAGGCTTGAGGGATTAAAATTTACCCGAAAAGCTCAAATTTTTCTAAAATTTCAATCTTTTTGTTACTATATGAAATATGTCCCGGAAATATTTATGTAGATTGGGCAAAATGGTCAAGCTTTACCCAAAACTAAACAACTGGGTATGCAAATAAAGTTTTTTACTACTCATGTAAGGTCATATCTTTAGGTAAATTTCCAGGTAAATCTCACTGTAATTTGTCATTTTAAATTCCAAGGTTGCTTCCTTTCCTTGTTTAAAATCTCTTTTAAGTCTCTATCTACTGCATATAATTTTTGTCATACTTTATATTTTACTTAAAGTTCAACAAAAATATGGCTACTTCAAAGTGACAAGGCTTTTATATTATGTAGTTCAGAAACTACTTGATATTTGTGAGATAGGTAATATTCCACTTAGTTTTACCATCATTTTAATTCGAAATATCACTGTTAACATTTTTTACTTTGTTATTTGTACTTCTAACGTGGTAAAAAAAAAGCAGCTGGAAAAAACTCGCTTTTTAGACAATTTTAATGTTTCAATACTCTTTGAAATTGATGTGATTCAGAAAAGAACAAATGTAATTTTTTATCAGATGGAAACAAGAACACCTGTTGCTTTTTAAACAAGATGTTTTGAAAATGTTTCAACCCCTTTCAATTCCATTCAACAGTATAATGGAATTGTTTTTTAAAGAAATAACATGGTATTTGTCTAGTTACTTATGAAAGGAAAATGTGTGTAAATGAAATATTAATAGAAAGTTCTTATATAACATTCTTTTGAAATACCTAAATAACATATGTATGTAAAATAAACAAGGCATACAAATAGCAAATACCCATTTAACTGAAAACAACAGTTCTTCATTCACTCAGATATTTGGTCTATCGTTTGGAACCTTTTAAATCCCACAATGCCTCATCAAGATTTCATTGTTTTAGTAATGATTCTTAGTTAAATAAAACCAGAAAAGTGGTATAGATGAGCTGTCACTTTCATATGGTGACTGAACTAAGAAAACCTTCAAAGAAAAGGGTTTGGAGTAGAAAAGAAATAGTATACTTGTATGTATAATTGGATTTACCACTTACTTATGGTAGTGGATTATGGAGACAGTTTTATTAAAAGGATCAGCAGAAAATAAGTATTTAGGTAGTTAGTTGTATTGTACTGCAGATAAGCACTAAAATTATTGTAGGGTGTTAACACAGATGAAAAGAAAATAACCATTTCCATTAAAACTCTATAATTCAAAACATTGTATTGAGTGTATTGAGAAAAAGTGGAAAGTTGAAGGAAGAAGTAAGCGGTGCTGTGAATGATTTTTATAACCTCTGAAAATTTTAAGGTATAAGGTTAAGTCAAAGTCAATTGATAAAGAGGTTAAAAAAGTTTTACTTAATTTTTGGACATCATTTGTTGTAACTTACAAGCTTGTTGCAAATTTTTTAAGTCAAACTGTTTTTTATCTAGCAACATGCTGATATTAAGAAATGCTTAAATTGATTGTTACATGAATATTTTATTACTGGTTTTTTATATTGTACTTTTTTATGACTTTTTGCTATAACATTAATAATATAAAACAGGTGTAATATTTATTGATTTATTACTTATAGACATTTAATAGTGTACTGAAGAGGGGTTACTTTTTTTCTCAAGATAATAACAACTGCCTGCACCAAGTAAAACTGCCAGAACAAAAATATTCATGGTTTTAAATGTAATAATAGCATTGCTTAGTTTGTTTAATGACTCTATAACTCATTTTTTGTGTGGGTGATGATAAAAAAACATTATTGATCTGTGAAAAAATATAAATGAATGAAAACCCTTATTGGTCTCACTTTAAATATTTAAGTATTTTTTGGATATGCAATAAATGTTGTTTTTTTGTAGGAAGTTGATTCCATCTTCAAGTCAGTGTTACATGAATTGTCTACTTTAAAATCGTTGAAAGGAGATGTGGATTCTAAAGCGAGTAGTTATTCCATACCCTTGCAATATCGTGATCAAAATAGATGGAGAAAACAGGAGGGGTTAAAGGTTGGTTAAGTATATAAGATAATATCAAATGTAACAGGACAGGAAAGAGTACAATGAGGGCTTTTAAACATATATAAAAAAGCTTATAAAGTGTAAATCACGCGATAAAAAACATAAAGTGACAGATAAGATACTTATAAAGTAATAAAGTATAAAACTTACTTTTATAAATTTGTGTTTCCGATATTAGTTCCCGATATCCTGGTATAGCACGTATAAAGAATTCCAACTTAAAACATTTTAGAATTAAATTTTAACTTAGAAAAATATTCTATCTCTATTATATCTTTTTACTACTATTAGTCTCTACATCTCCTATAAAAACTAAAGAATTTGTTAAAATATCTTTTTAATAAAAACGAAACAAATTTTAAAGTATGTGAGTTGTTGTTTTTACAGAAATATAACTGACAATAGTTCTGTCAAAAATGAATAATAACGATAAACTTTCATTTGTAGTAATTATATATATATGTAACTTTAATAATGAAATAATAATGATTAATAAAGACAGACATAAACAGAGATTTTTCTTTCTGCACGCTGATATATTCTACAAAGAAACCAAGATATCAATCTAAATGTTTATTTTTATTATTAATAAGTTAACGCATGTGATTTTTAGATAGGAGGTTTGCTTTGTTGATTTATTTTATTTGTTGGTAAAGAAGGCTTGAAATGTATCTATGTAAATGTAAATGTATGTATCTAATGTATCTTTTTTACATTATGTAAATATTTTGGACTCCTGTTTTGCTGAGAAAATCCCACATGTACATGCATTATTTCATTATTACACATTCAACTTTATTTCGTTAGAAACGTATTTTTTTACTTTTCGTGCATAAAAGATATCTCCAAAATATTTACATAATGTAAAAAAGATACATTAGAATTGAAATATTAAAACTTTTTTAAAAATTAATTAAAAAAGGTTTAAAAAAGGATCTTTAGTATATAAATGCTTACATGAAGAAGTTTAACAACACATCAGTAAATGCTGTTCTATATATTTCTAATTTTTGGCTGCATGAAGTCAGGTCACTCTTAAGTGGAAAATGTGATATTTTCCCTCTTTTTTAGTTGATTAGGTTGTTCAAAATGGTATTTAGATAATAATGCACTTCCTTTACAAAGAACTAATCACAATATTTGAAATTTCTGTTATTCTCTTATAAATAAATATCCTAATTTCCAAGGTTTTCTACTTTTATAGAAAGTAAGTTTGATACACGAAGAAAAGTCTCTCAATGGAACTGATCGTGTTGCTTTTGATGGACTGGCTTCTGAAGATCAATGCTTGCAGTTAATCAATCTTGTAAAAGTAAGTACTGTAAATAATTATGACTATCATTATTTTTATAATGGTAAGTTTGGCATTAAGTAAACTTGAACCAAGTTATTGTGTCATTGTTACAATAAATCATTGTTGTTCTTATTATATTCTTCTATAATTTGTTATATCAATGTTTTTATGTTTTTTTAGGTTTTTACTCAAGATTAAATTCATTAATAAAACAAATCAAACAGCAAATTAATATAATGGTAATTTAATAGCTGTAATTAAACCCTCAATTAATCTACAGCATTTGTTGCTTAAAACAGAACTTAACTTAATCTTAACATTTGTAACTATTTTTTAATTGTTCTATGTCTCAAGTAACAGTCAGCCTTTGACAGGTTTAAATATAGACAGCAAAAGGTTTTTACTCAAGATAAAATTCATTAAAACAAATTAAACAGCAAATTAATATAATGGATATTTAATAGCTGCATTTAAACCCTCATTTAATCTACAACATTTGTTGCCTTGATAAATATTGTATACTTTAATTAGTAATTAGTACTTTAATTTATAATTTTAATAAGTACAATAAAAAATCCAAGTCTTCAACTTTATACCATTCCACTTTTACATTTATAACTTGTTTCCTTTCTATATCCTTATATTATTGGATTTCTATTTCTATAATGATTCACATTTAATTGAATAAAATAGTTATTTGTTAGAGTTACTTTAAACTACTGTGATTTTATTTTTAAAATGGAATTTATGAATATAATTGACGATGAATTAATTAAGTTAAAAAATTCAGATTTATTAACTGTGGTAAAGAAAGTATTTACCAATGAAAATCTTACTGCGTTTATGACTGCAATGAAAAACGATATGGCGGATCTGAATTTCTTGCGCTAAGAGAATACAAGATATAGAAACTGTTATTGCTTGTAACTAAAAATGCTGTAGCTCTTTTTGTTACTGACATCTCACAGTTTTTATGTATAATACGTACTTTTAAAATTTCTCAATCAACACCAAAGGTTATTTAAGTTCTTAAAAAACTCCCATAATACTTCTTTTGATTTGTATGAAATCAACAACAATGTCATCCATTCTTGTTACACATTAAAAACATTTATTATAGTTGTAAATTTCAACACCTTTAAGGTTTTACATCTAAATAAAGCTTCTGTTAATTATTATTGATGATTTAAATGATTTTCTTGCTCTCATTAAAACAAAGGTTAAAATATAGGCGTTACCGAGCACAAAATTAATGAATCAGAATCTCTTTTTAGGGGTCTTTAAGGATATGAATTTGTTTTTTCACCAATCAATACTACTCATAGTGCTGCTGGGTTTTTTATTTCTAAGAGTGTTACATATATACGCACACGTGATCTAGAAATAAATATTGATAGTTTGTTCTGAAAATAAAAACTTTTGCATTATGGTTGATTTTACTTTGTATTCAAGTACAAATTACTTTATGCATGTTATGCCATTCTACATCTACATCTTTATACTATTGGACTACTATGTTAATTAGAGTGTTAAATAAACCTTCAGTATAAAATGAATTGTTTTACATAATTTCAGAACTGCGCGATCTCAGGTGATGGGTATCAACACAACCATAGAAATTCAGCTCATCCTTTTACCGAAAAAGAACTCTTTAAAGGTGTGACTATACCTGCCATTGTAGATGTAAGTATCTATGTCACTTTATGTTTTCCTTGATTACATGAAAGATCATTGAAAAAAAAGTTTTTTTGAATACCCTTAGTATTTTTTATCTTTTTTTTACTAAAACAATTGAAATTATGGAGGAGTAAAAAAGGCAGTCTGTAACATTGTTTCTTGAAGTGTTGTATAAATCTATGGTTTTTATGGTATGGTTATTACTTAATATACTTTTAGTCTGTTGCTGCCGGTAAAACACCGTTCAGTGACGTCGATCTGTACTTAGATTTAAGCGAACGTGCTAGATTGCTAACGCAGGAGTATTTTGATTTGCCAGTCAGATTGAATTTCGCTTTTACTCATTTGGTGTGTCGACATGCATTGGAAAATGGTACTATTTTTAGGGAACTTTATGTCAGTGAATTTTTAGATGAGTTGTAAAAGTGTTATGTTGCCGTTTTCTTGCAATAATTTTTATTAACTTTGTTATATCTTTTTAGCGCTATCTGAAGGAGAACATTTATCTCATCCTATACATTCGGACAATTGTATATTAGATGGTGATGGTGTTGGCACATGTGCTAAAAGATCACCTGCTTATACTTGGAGAGATTATAGGTATACTTTGAGTTTAATGATTGGCAGCTACTTGGCAAACTCATGTATATCACTATATAGGTTTACTTTTCAGTGGATTGCTTTACCTGAACGATGATTTTAATGGAGGAGATTTTGTATTTGCTAATTACAAAAGAGAAGTTCAGGTATGGTAACATTAAATGAATGTTATATAAAGTTAATCAGTTATACCAAATTAATCAGTTATATAAAGTTGATTAATCATACCAAATTGATAAGTTATAGCAGATTGATAAGTAATATCAGATTGATAAGTTATATCAGATTGATAAATTATATCAGATTGATAAGTTATATCAGATTGATAAGTTATATCAGATTGATAAGTTATAGCAGATTGATAAATTATATCAGATTGATAAGTAATATCAGATTGATAAGTTATATCAGATTGATAAGTAATATCAGATTGATAAGTTATATCAGATTGATAAGTTATAGCAGATTGATAAATAATACCAAATTGATAAGTTATAGCAGATTGATAAGTTATATCAGATTGATAAGTTATAGCAGATTGATAAATAATACCAAATTGATAAATTATAGCAGATTAATAAGTTATATCAGATTGATAAGTTATATCAGATTAATAAGTTATATCAGATTGATAAGTTATATCAGATTGATAAGTTATATCAGATTGATAAATTATATCAGATTGATAAGTTATATCAGATTGATAAGTTATA
>JAUELD010044044.1:0-11446 GCA_031471615.1 Aglantha digitale
GTATTTTGTGTGATTTTAATGTTTACTTTTATTTTTAAGGTTGAAATTTTTATGTGATCTTGCTATATGAACTACTTACCAACTAAATTGAAAGAACTATTGAATTTGAAGGGCATATGTGATAAGTGGGACCCGAGACCCAATTTTCGAAAAGAAAAAGAGAGATATTTTTCAAAATGAGGGGATGTCAAAAGTTTTATTACATTATGTTATTATGTTTCTTTTATGATATTGCAACGAAAATTTCATAGCTGAAAAGACCGAGCAGGTTGTTTTAAAAAATGCTGGAAAAATAACAGACGCTAGCACTGGATAAAGTAAGGTTTTGATGACTTTTTCATTTTTTAAAGCTGCAGCAACAACAACAACGGTATTTAGTAACAACAACAGCCAATCACAGTGGCTTCCCAGCTGCAGAAGACGGAATAAGAACGCTTGTCTCTGGAACGGTACATGGGGAAACCGTTATTTTTACGTTCAAAAAACGTGACTATTTCAAAAAAATCTTTTTTTATTTTGATAAAAAATCAAAACGACATAAAATCCCTTCTTAATGTAATAAATCTTAATTTATTTCGAACTTTGACAATACCATAATTTGTCCATACATATTCCTCTATTTTTTCTATCACATCGCCAATCGTCTTCTTTTTCCTCATGAAATTTTCTTTTATCGTCTGTTAGTAAACGAACGATTGTTTAGGACCATTATCTTTTAGCTTTTTAAACATGCGATGTTACGTATAAAATGATAAATGACGCTTCGACATCCCTCTTTTCAACACTTTCGTATTGCATTGCATTTCATATCTCCAATACTTTCTCTTCCAGTTTTTCGTCAAAAATTTCCGGAATTCCCTGTATCTCCATATTATTTCTTCTAGTATACTGTATTATTTTTATATACCTATCTTTCTAAGTTCAATATTCTTTTAAAACTTCATTATCTTTATTATTTTTTAGTGTAACTATATTTAGTGTAACTATGTGCTGTTATTTTCTTTCATCGATAGTACTTGCTTAACTAAATCAGCTTTAGTTAATTTTTTATGTCTTCATTTGCAAGGTTTAGTAACTCACAACCCAGATTTCATAGCATCTTCAGGTAAACTTCGTCCAGCAAACCATTAAATCGTCGAAACAAATTTAAAAGTTTACTTAGAAAAGAGTTTACTTAGTTAAGAGTTTACTTAGTTAAATCAACTGCAAATAATAAAGAACAATAGTTAATGAAACATAGATCCGAAATAGCTTAAGAGTGTGATATTCAAAACGGCACGAAAAGAAAGGTATCTGAAAATGAATGTAAGCTATCCCCTTAGTTATTGCCTAAACAAACCTCGTCTTTGCATTATTATTATTTTTTTTACTTCTTAAGGAATAGTTCTCTAAAAGTTATATTCAAGTTAATTATATTGGTTTGATAGTTTAATGATTTTTAAAGCTAAGGTGTTAACTGCAGTTCGAAAATCTTTGAGCCTCACTTCACATTAATAGTATTCATTAATTTCAATTATTACACAAAGCCAGTGTGTTCAACGTAAGTCTTTAGACGAACTAATTAATCCGAACATACTGAGAGGACTCATTCAGTCTCCCACTCATCCTTTTATGCACCAAAGATGACAGATGAAAAACCACTAAAAAGGTTTTGCTTTCTTAGTTCATATGAATAACACATCTGGGATCACCTATATATAATCAATTTATATATAGGACTGTAACATTTCAATTACGTTAAACACGCGAATCATTAAGCGACGACGAATAAACAGAGCTAATATAATTTGATATGCACTAAGGTCTACCCTCTTTTCTCTTAGCGCATTCCTCTTGCGAGCAAAATCTGTTAGTCACCCTTCATTGAGTACTCAAAGACGTTGGTGAGTTAACACTAGCAGTGTAAGCTTCATCACCACCAAAAATCAATGTTTAAAGTCGTAAAATTATTCAATATTTTATATCTAATTAAGAAAATCCAGTCGTTTGTGAAGTGTCTGTTGTAAGATGTGACTTTGATAAATAAGTCAATTTGCGAGATAAATTCAAGCATCAAGTATTAGTTAAGAAGCTAACCTCCTAAATGCTATGACGTGGGATCGGAGTACCTACTACATATATTGTTTGAACATAAAGACTTCGAGTACGAATATTTAGATAAGTACAAAGTATGAAAAAGAACGATTGTTATGATTTCATCTTGAAATGGAAGACCTAAACCCAACTTTTTCAAATGTGAACTCTATTCGTGGTGCGCTTGTTATTGTCTAGTTACAGTCTGCTTGAATGCTTCTATAACATGCTTATTTTGCAGTTTTAAAATAAAGAGAAGAAGAAGATGAAATTGTTTTTCCATAAAGACATGTTGGAAATAAAATAAAAATATATGTCTTCATTTCTCATTCCAACCTCATATACTTACTGAGTTAGATAAAGAGATTTTCAGTTCAATGTACGAGTAAACAATTTCTTTTATACACTTTGTAATCAGGTTGTAAAAAAGGAAAATTTGGTTTTTGGTTTCAAACTTTCTTTAAAGTTAATTTTACTAGCGCTAACTGAACCTTCATCGTTAACATATTTTTACCACACAACAAGAGTTATTTGTACAAAACGTTAATTATATGCAGAAAAATATGATGTATTTTCAAAAAAAGTACACGTTAAGTATATATCCATAACTATTGTACTGCGTTACAAGTATATGGAAAACATATAAAATAAAGACATGCTTGTAAAATTCATTTCTTCATCACGGTCAGTTCATCATCACTTCCAACTGCACTAACCGAGCGTTCGTATCACCGGGCATGCGGTAAGGTAGCAATCCAGCAAACGTGACTAGCGCACGGGCGTGGTCGCGTAAACTACTCAGGAACTACGAGAAAATTAAATCATTGATATCAACTATGCATAAGAACATCTAAATATTTATATAGAACTGATATAAATGTAATGAAAACGGGAAACAAATTAGAATTAGGTCCTAGGCCCTAGAAAGTTTCGAAAACAGTTACGCTTGTTCTAACGCAACAGCAAAGTTCTAAATTCACTATATATATAATAAAGCAAATTTGCTGACACCAACAAAAAATATTCTTCTAAGTCGTTTATAATATAGTGAAAACATTATCTTCAATGGGAAATAGATTTAAGTAGCACGTGGTTTTCTACAAAAATATTCTGATGGGTATACAAAATATTTAACAATGTTCATAGCATTTTCTGGTACTTACAGTGTCATTTGTGTTCGAACCAAACACATTTTTCTGTTGGGATGTTCTATAGTGTAAATAAGAAGAAGTTTATAAATAAATACTTGCATGTACACATAAAGTTACATTCGATATGAATGAAGACATGTAACGCAGATAGATATTGGTACTAGGTAGATGATATCTTACTTGCTCTTCTTGTACTTTTCAAACAACATAGTCATCGTTGTTAATAACACTTCGGATAAACATTGTCTAATCTAAAAGCAACGCCTTACAATGATAAGAACAAGACAATTAATCACTGAAAAAACGCCCGAACGCCCTAACGTCTTCAAGTTGAGTAGAAAACTGTATTCTCCGTTAGACCTTTTGTTAGAAAAAAACGAATTGCCATATTTTTTAAATCAAATAACAATAATTTTCTAAAACATTCTAACAGCCTAAACATCAGATCAAAATATGATTTACTAAACAGTCAAGAGTATAATCAAGTTCAAGCAATATTTCTAATAATATTGTAGTTACCTCGTCACTGTATTGCTTAAACGAAAAAACTTTTGCTTCTACTTCTTCTATAGATATAGGAATTAATTTGATTTTCTGCATTACCTGGAACAAACATGTTGAGTTTTGTGTCAACTAACTTCTTGAATATTTAAAGCAATTTGTAGGAAAGAAGGAACAAACTTAAGAGAGAAAATAAACTTACCGTAAGTGCTTCATCTACCTGCTGCTCGTGATAAAGGTCGAAAAAATACATCAAATCAATCAACAAATAAAAGGTGGCACTGCGGTGACGACTGCCGTTGTGACCACGTTGCTTGTACCTCTCTGCGATGGAGCGTGATATGGTCTGCAATCGCTCTCTAGACGACTGAGGAGTGTTTCGCAAAGCTACATGCTAAAAAAAATGTTGACATCAAACTTTACAAAAATCTATAAAAACTGGGGGAACTAGACTACATAGGCGTAAAGGTATTGACCTAAGTTTTAAAAATGAGAAAGTATACTGTAAAAACACTTTTTGTGGTAAACTGATGCTGGGTTGATTTTAGTTTATTTAAAAAGACAGCATTTGCCTACGAGAAAGTACAAATTTGGGAAGTTTCAAGTAACTATATTTACACTAGCTAATACACTAAGTATGTAAAGTATGTATTTCATTACTACACGCACCTGACAAAGCAATCTCCCAAGTAATTCCAGAACTTTCTCGTGGTTCTAAATAGGGTTTATAAATAGTGTATAAAGTGGTACGTCGATGGTATAAAATAAGTACCAAGCGGTTAAAAACATGTTTTATAAATAGCGTATAAAGTGGTTTGTTGATGGTATAAAATAAGCACCAAGTGGTTAAAAACATGGTTTATAAATAGTGTATAAAGTGGTTTTTGTTGATAGTATAAAATAAGTACCAAGTGGTTCAAAATATGGTTTATAAATAGTGTATAAAGTGGTATGTTGATGGTATAAAATAAGTACCAAGTGGTTAAAAACATGGTTTATAAATAGTGTATAAAGTGGTTTTTGTCGATGGTATAAAATAAGTACCAAGTTGTTAAAAACATGGTTTATAAATAGTGTATAAAGTGGTTTTTGTCGATGGTATAAAATAAGTACCAAGTGGTTAAAAATATGGTTTATAAATAGTGTATAAAGTGGTTTTTGTCGATGGTATAAAATAAGTACCAAGTGGTTAAAAATATGGTTTATAAATAGTGTATAAATGTGGTATTTATATAAATGGAGCAAAGTGAATAAATCAATGGTATATTAATGTGGTATTTATATAAATGGAGCAAATATTATCAAACATAAAAGGTATCTTAAAATAAAAGTGATGATCAAACATGAAAACAAAGACATACATCAGAGAGATCGAACAACATAACAGCATCTTCGTATTGACCTTTAGCCTCTGCATCTTTGGCAACAACAGAAACAATACCACTGACATCAAGTTTAAACTTTGAAACACATCCAGGCTAAATATAAAAGGTTCATATAAATAATAATATTACTAGAATAACTAAACTAAGTGATCCAAAAGAAATAGCTTATAAATAATTATTATTTATGGATTTATTTTAATCCTAAAGAAGCCAACCTTTTTTGTTCCATCTGCATTGACACAACCAAGTATGGTTTCAAACTAAAAAAATGAGAATCCAATATTAATAATTAAAACTGACACCTTGATACATTGATTAACATTTGATGTATTTCTAAATTATAGTGTGATGTTAATATGTGTATCATGTCTCACCTCTCTTGATTCGAGGGCTAATTCGCTTACACATGATGCAAAAAGATTCTCAGCATTGGGTCCGCTAACGTTTCTAAGAATGATCAAAGGCAGAAAAAAGTAAAAACAAAGTCTAAAGAAGCGATAATTGAAACCATTTTGAATTGTAATGTGTTAATAAGGCTTTCATGCAAAATACATCATTTATTACCTTAATAAATAAAAATATTCCAAAGCTTCTCTAGGATCAGTTATTTCAAACTTTCTTGTATATATAGTTATAAGACGTGCATAATTAAGCCTCTTTAAAGGTACTTCATCCAATGGATCCGTTGATACTAAAGGAAAGAATCTTAGCTGTATGGAAAAAAGTAACAATAAGAAAATCAAAAGAAATTAATCTTAAAAGAAAAAAGAATATTTCATCAAAATTCCATTGTATTTCAGAGCCATATCTAGATCTATTTTATCTATTGTTAGCCCAATTTGCCCAAATCTTAAAATGATAATAACTTTATTGTTTTAAAATCAGAGTGACAGGGAATTAATTCTCATTAGCAGTCACTTGAAAATACCATTATTCCGAGAAATTCCCATACAAAACAGGATGGGTGAAAAGGATTCTTTTGTATCTAGCATTCTAGCTAGTATTTCTCATGATGTAAAGTTTAAGGAATAAAATGTATTGACTTAAACATAGATTCATAACAGCTTAAATGTATAACAACTTACTCAGTGGTGTATGGATAGCATCAGGTTTCAAGAGAAGGTTAGCATAGTTAAACACGATTGCTATATGGACAGCATGTGATCGACAATGATCTAATCTTGACAAGAACTCAATACCCTTTATTAACAACAACAAAAAAAAACAGTAACAGAAGAAAATAATAAAATACTTGAAAAGAGCAGTCCCATTGTTATTGTTAAACCAAATCATTAAGGGATTAACAACATACATGAGGGTTTTAAAATCCCTTATTATTATTCTTTATAAGATTTTGTTGGTAAAGAAGCTAGTAGTCAGAAAAAAAATTCATGGATTTGATTCCATTCCAGTGATAAATAGATTTTAAAGATAAAAACTTCTTGTATTGTTGTGAGAAATTGATTTCGGCTGCTAAACAACTTACAGTTAGTGTATTCAGAACAGATCAAAATATATTATTTTATAGTACTTACATTTTCAAACTGACCACTAAGGAATAACACTTGACAATATAAGTAGGGTTGTTCATACCCTTTAAAGTGGCTTTCACCTTAAAGAAAAAAAAGCATAAAATAATAAAATAAAAATCATGCAAACAGCTATTCTTTAGTTTTCATACTAACTGACACATTGCGATCCAAAAATACATATAAGAAACAAAATTCTTGTTCTTCTGAACAAATAGTACCATATTCTTCTGATAAAAGTTTCTGCAACTCATTTAATGTTGTTGTTTCTTGATTGCTTGCATCATTGTTACTGAAGCTTATCTCATTCAGCTTCAACCAAATATAATCTTCAGTTTTATTTATCACCTCTGGATGAGTATCAGAAGAATCACACATGCCGACTATACAATAGACAGCACGTTTAAATGGATCAGTACTAGAACGAACTGTTCTCTTGTACTGTAATCGTAACTTTGCTTCATTATTTGGGTGCAATCGCCTATGAACGCTATTCAGATATTCTTTAAGCATTAATTTGAATTCTGAATATTGCGGTGGTAAAGCTTCAGCTGCTTGTTCAGCAGCGTCACCGCTGCCACAGCGGAGACAATAAAAAAGTAATGGCCATACTGGAACACCGTTAATCATACCATCTTCAAAACCTACCATGTTGTGTTGAATTATGATTTTTAAGTAACTTTGCACCAGATTAAACAGACCAGGGACACCCCCAAGTTGTGCTTGTTGAAGGTTACTATAAACAAAGTTCTCTATGAAATCACGATATCTATTTTCTAAAAATAAACGAGCATTTTTTATCAAATTAATTTGAAACTCTTTTGAATGACGTAACTTTTTTGGATTTTTTTCATGTTTTGGAATATCTATCAGTAGTTGTTCTACTAACAACCAAATGTCTTTTACAGCTTTATCGTTGCTTTTTAAACCAACTTGTTTTAAAGCATCCACAAAATTGACTTTTTCTCCATGGATGCTCGCTTCATTGCAAATAAATATTTGTCTTGCATATGACATTTCCACAGACGACAATGAGCTTCGACCTTTGATAATATTGAACTCCTCAATTCGACTAGCATCTGCTGGAAAATTCATAGCTTGCTTTCCTGCACCTAATAACGAATTTAATATTTTTTGCTTTTCTTTTTCCCATTCATCTTCTAAACTTTGCCAGAACTTATCTTCAACAAAGTCAAATGTTTTTTGTTTGGATTCTTCAATGATTGATAATATAGCATTTTCTCTTTCATTTTTTAAAAAACCAGATATATCAGTTTCAATAACAGGCTCTATGGGTTCAAATGTTTTAGTTGTGTTCAATGATTCCAAACATTCAGACAATTTCGGTAATTCAACTCCTTTAGAGCTTAAAAGCAATGATCTATAAAAAATATATATATTTTTTTCAAGAAAAGTGATTGTTTAAAGTGAAATATATAATGTGTACATAAAATAAATTATTATCTATTAATGGAGATAAACTCATTTCTTAATTTGCGATATTTCAGAGGGTTTTTTCTACCTCCTTTTTCAAGCGTCAAAATAAAAAATTTATATATGTTTATTTACTTATTTATTCAAACTCAAACTCTATTAAGATGTCATTTTAAAAGGAAAAAATGTGTACATATATATTACTAGTTCTCACAAACACTTACACCTAATACCTTTACAGCTATTTTTATTACTGGGGAAAAATGAAACACAAACTAATTATCAAACTAAAACTTTTATCAGCTGTGTTAACCTTAAATAAATAATAATTAATTTACAAGTCTGATCTGCTTATTAAACAATAATTTTATAAAAGGGGGGGGAGCATCAGTGTATGATACACATATACCGTCTAGCTAGAGCATAAGTGTTAAAATATCAGCATGGATGAAGCACATATAAACATCATATATACTAACGCCTTTATATCTGAACTTTCTCCAAAGTTAGACTTTGTTTTAGAAAGTAAGCGCTGTGAAGCTTCTGCTAGTTGAGGAATATTTCGTTCAATCCTTGGAAGTTCAGTACCAGTATCAACATCTGCAGTTAGTTGTTTAGCACGGCTTAATAAATCAGAAAAGTTTAAATCATCCATTTGAAATTATTAGTGATTTGCTACCTATTAAAAAATATTATTATTATGCAGTATTATAAAATACAACAAAGAGATTTCTAAAATATAAATATAAATAACTTGTAACCCACTTAAATTGATAGCTCAAACAATGTAATAAAAAAATATATATATATATATTATATATAGTAAAGCTAGCCAAAAGAGCTAAAAACCTGCGAAAAAAACATATTGATCCTAGGGAAAAATACAAGGGGAGTTTTTTTAGTAGATTAAACATTAAATATTTATATTATAGAACGAGATATGTTTTTCGACAATGTTTCTTTCACTGTGAATATGCCGAACTTGGATCATTTCACCCAACTTTTATGGCTTCCTGTGTATAAATAAATTGTTAAATGTATATACATATATACCTTTTATTAATATAGAAATAATGTGTGTTTATTTCCCATGTTTCAGGAATTGTTAAGTAAAGATTTAAGATTCCAATGAAGTTATTTATTTAGAAAATCATTGATAAAAAATTGATTTATCGATTTTTTATTTTGCTTTTACAAAATCGGAAAATTCAAGTTTTTACATATAAACAAGTAAAATATATCATTAGAAAGATAATTATATTCTGAATAAGTATCTTTTAACAGAAGTAAAAAATTTATCATAGTTTTAAGTTATCGTTGAAAAAATAATGACACATAAAATTCTGAAATGCTGATCACTTGAAACGGCTGTGAAGGAAAGCTAGTATCGGCTCTCGACGCTTACTACACAATACAATACAAACAAGACCTAGCTACATTCGAAATTAGAATATAATTGTTAATACTGGTTCGAAATTTAATTTCGAATGTAGGTCATTGTAGCGTGTCAGCGAGTGGTAGCTTTACTTATACATTAATATAGGAGTACCCTTATCATTAATGCTTAGCTAGCTAGGTACACATTTCTATCAACAATCAATAAAGAATAAACCTTTTCCCTTGTCTAACAAATGATGCAAAACTAGGTAAGTTCCCATTCTCTTTATTGAATAAATAGTTGTTATAGTTAACATTCTTGTTGCTATTTGAATTAAAAATAAAGTTGTTAGTCATACCAAAAATAATAATAAGAAAGTAAACTAGGACAGGGAAAATGCACGACCTTACCGGTCACCGTAGTTTATATATACTTTGCAAATACTTCGACAGCCGGGATTCGATTTAGCAGAAGCTAATTGGTTAGGGAACTCGCCCTACTCTTCGAGTCGTTTTGCCGCTTTATTCAATTCTTTTTGGCTCTCCACGTGCTAATTTGAATTGTAAGTTTACGACTACTTTACAACTCCATTATTATATACCGTATTTGATTTTTCATGAAATAGTATCAATAACTCAGTGCCATAACGAAATTGCATCTTCCCAGTCTTTTTGAACGTGAATAAAAACAGATATAAAAAGGCGCTTAAAAGTGTTTAAAAGCACTAGTTGTCCTAAAATTTATTCTGCCTATCAAATTGCTCGATTTATGGGGGTAGTAACTGTAGAACAGACTGGAATATACCTAATATTTAAACTTTTGATCATTATAACGAAGGAAAGGATTAATCGCTCTTTGCAATCTTTGCATTGGCATTAAAACAATTTCAAAGGGGAAGATTCGTTGAGACTATAATAATCATTAACTTTAAACTTTATTTGTTCGTATGACTATGACAATGATAAATCTATGTATTTTAAAATGAAAGATTTTGTTTTATATCTGTTTCAAAACAAATTTGTTTTATTTAATTTAGATGCAAAACAAACCAAACTAAAACCTGCATCAATACAGGTTCGAGAAGTCGGTGAAGCGCCTACGGTACTTTTTATCCAAAAAGTCATCAATACCGATTAAAATACACTAGAGAATCGTTTTGCTGAAGCTACCATCTTTTTGGGCCATAAACTTTATACAACAACAGAGCTTTACGGGTATATCTTTACAAGGTTTAAATAATCAACAAAAACATGCATTTTTTAGCCTTCGATCTTTCACTTATGGAAAAAAATCTTAACTGCTAATGGTAGTGCGGAATTTGTATTAATATATTTAAGGTTTAGCCATGTAAAGTCCTTGCCAATGATTAAAATTATTTTCATAATTATGTTTTTTACATAAATTTTCAACACGCCATGTTTTATTAAAAGAATAAATAGAATCATTAAGGTTAACGATTGACGATATCATTTATTCATATAAAACTTCCTTGGTTATACCAGATGATCATGAAATCTATAATTTTAACTAACGTTCCTTAAAAATATCTTACTACTTCTAATTTGATAAATTTCTTTGTCGTTGAAAAGTCGTTAGGTCAATACAGCCCATTGATAAGAAGGAATAACTTGGTTATACATAACTCGCTGTAAAAGCTATATCATCTTGATTACTTTCAAAATCGTTTTTATTTATCTTGTTGTTTATTTTTATGTTGTATAATAACAGTTACTCAAGCAATAAATTTATAGGGTCCAACGATCTAGATATTTAAGGAATTGGTGGCGTTGTAAAGCAGGATTGGTGGATCAGTATGTATTAGTGGATCAGTATGTATTGGTGGATCAGTATGAATTGGTGGATCAGTATGTATTGGTGGATCAGTATGAATTGGTGGATCAGTATGTATTGGTGGAAGAGTATGTATCGGTGAATCAGTTGTATTGGTGGAGTAGTATGTATTGGTGGATCAGTATGTATTGGTGGATCAGTATG
>JAUELD010044055.1:0-28170 GCA_031471615.1 Aglantha digitale
TTTAAGTTGATTTTTATTGTAGTTATGTGTTGTTTTTATGTTTTCAATAATTTAAGTTTCGTTGTTTTGTGAGTGCTGTCTGTGTGGTTAATTCTATGGGGTTCTGCCATGTTTACTTTTCTAAAAACGCAAAAAAGAATATATTCTAATGTGTATTTTAATTATTAAACTTATTGATTTGTTTATGTCTACCAATAGAATTCAAAACATTTTTTCATGTTTACATTTTACCAGTCTTTAGCACACGTCATTGACCGACTTTGTCGCTTTAATACGTTTTTATAACGTTGATTATAAAAAAAGGTTACAACTTAATTATTTTTTACTTTCTAACCTGCCATTAAAGTTTGTACAAAATTCAAGGTTCTGGTTTCCACCAAAATTACAAGGTTCCATAACTATTAAAACAAAATAAAAAGATCAACCAATATAAGATCAAAAGAAACGATATCAATACCCGTTAGAAGATTAGTCCTTTATTCAATTATACTTACGATCTGACATGCAAGTCGAAAGCTCCGCCTTAAAAAAACAGAAGCAACAACTAATTAAATCAAATTCGATTAAAAAAGTATTTTTTTACCAATACACTTCATTATGACAAGGGAGCTAATTCAAAAATTCCACAGGACTACCAATTGTTGGTGATTTCAATTATACTATCACTTATACTATGCAGACCTCAAAACATTTTCTAGATCATACTCTACCTCAGCAGGACTTTGTATACATGTCAAGTACATAGTATCCCATAATGCCATTAAATTTGGTCTTGGCAATGTCTATAAGAAAATACAGAGTTAATTGTTAACACCTTTATTATAGATAAGCTATTTTCAAATTATAGCAGACACTTCCTTGAACATCTTTAGAAACAGAAACATTCCACAGTGATACAACTGACCTTGGAGCATTCTAAGATGTCTGCTTAAAGTATGAATGAACATACATATAAATTGTATTTGTAATGAGTACTTACACCTAAACACCATTTCATGCATTTAATAGATTTAGCACGATGACAACACTGTTGTTTAAAGCTAGTAGGTTGTACTAAATAAAAGAAGACACTGAATCAATAAAGGATTCTGTCAAAAAAGGTTTTAAAAACAAACAAATTATAATGACTTAAATGATTTATGCCATTAATATAAATTCGTAACCTAAAAAATTTCCTTCCCAGTTCACCAGGATTAACTCCATGGTGATATCACGAAAATTTATGTAATCAAAATCATACTTAAGTTTTTCCCAATATATTTATAAAGTAAATGACCAAACCTTTATTTTCAATGACAGTTCTCTGGATTTTATCCGGGTTATTTTTTCCTTTTCTGTCTGTAAAAAAGTAAATTTATTCTTGATTATAAGCTTAAATAAACAATTGCATTTAAACATTCTTCAAAATAAGGAAACTTTACCTTTATTTGAGGTTTCTGATGTTTCTAACAAACATTTGTATATGGATGTCTATAAAAAGAAGATTTCTTTATATATTTTACCAACTATTGTTTACAGTATGAACTATTCCAACTCTAATACACATGCAGGAAAATGATTGAATATAGCTGACTGGCTGTCTTTATGAAACACAAAAAATAATTAACTGGAAAAGAATTGTACTGGTATAGATTCTGTACAAAGAGACCATAATGAGATTTTTCAATGAATGTTTAAAGTAATTTATTAGCAAAATTATTCTGTTTTATAGCTCCCAAATCTAAATATTTGCACTTTGAAGGTTACTTTTCTAATATAAAATGGATATTTAATATACTGAAGACACTCACAGATATGTCAAACACACCACATTGTGCTTCCAGTGCTTGAAACATCTCATTGTAATCACCTGAATTGTTGAAAACCTAAAAAAGAATAGCATCTGATTTATGAATATTCTCTCATTGTCGGATACAGACTATATAAATAGACAAAATGTACAGCTCCAGCATAAAAGAAAATGTGTTTTTGGAGGTGTTTGCTTCAGCCAATTAGTTAAATTTCTATTGAATTAGCTGGCATGTGAGGCTGATGTAGGTATAAATACAATCACACCTCTCTGCATCTTTGTTCACATGCATATTCTGTTTTCTGCGAGCAACATGCTAAATGATCTAAATATTAAAACTTGATTTTCTACAATATTGCAGTATATATTTATATATATTATATGATGATTGCATATAATAAATATAGAATAGCGATGAGAACTAAAGAATAAAAACAACAAGAAACTCACCTCGTACAACT
Source organism: Aglantha digitale (assembly GCA_031471615.1). Lineage (NCBI taxonomy): Eukaryota > Metazoa > Cnidaria > Hydrozoa > Trachymedusae > Rhopalonematidae > Aglantha > Aglantha digitale. Next base: position 2,251 of record JAUELD010044055.1, read on the forward strand.
GCTTTTATATCTGAAAAATAAAAAAAGTTGGTCTGATTACCATCAGCAAAATGTTTTTGAATTAAAAAAGTACAGGGTTAGGAAATTTAAAGAAATTTTCTAAAAATTACATTAACATTTTGCTAGGATTTAATTTGAGTGAAACAGAAGAATCAAGGCTTACTAAAGTGTGTAATGGATATCATTCAACAGCTTTTAACTTCTTTAATGTATTTGTAATAAACAATTGCTTACTTGTATTCACAATGGCACATTTATAAGTTTTAGAATCTTTACCACATGCCTTTTCAAGTGTATTTTTGTGTATAAATATTGCAACTGATACAGAGCTACGAAAATACTACGAAAAAGCACAACATATAAATTTCCAAAAAAAAATAATTAAAAAATAAAACAGACAGATATCAAATTCAATTATCATTTAATATGATTTATCAATTTTTTTTAAATAGGTAATATTTTAGATATTTATATTTCTGCTAAATTCAACATATAAAAAACTAGACACAATATGATTTAATTCACTTAATGTTATCTTCTATAATTTTTAATGGATGAATGGACCATTTAGTAATGGTGTACTTGCTTATAATTTTAAATAATCTAGGTCTTTATCTATGAATATTTTTATCTTGGTGAACCCACAATAAATTTTTAAAAAATTAATAACAATCTGGCCAAAATACCATCTTAAATTATTTATAAAAGTCATTATATATTTCTGAAAAAATTAGTCACCAAAAGATTTAAATTATCTATTAAAGATATATGTATAATGTATAATAGCCAAATTCTAATAAGAGGTTGTACATAGCTCCAAAATAACATGGACTAATAAACATCATTTAGCACATCAAATCCAATAAATATTTAAGAATTGTGAATCCAAGAAAAAACTTTCAAGAAAAGAAACATCATATAGAAAAAAAAAGTACCTTTTCACAAATTCCTTGGCAATCAGAATTTCTATTCTTGCAGCATTTTTTAGAAACTAAATTAAGAAACTTCAACTCAGATTTATTATATTCTTCATGAAGTAGTTTCTGAATTAAACTAAAACTTACCATCAATTCTTTTTAAGCATTGCACAAGTTGAGGCTAGAAGAAGAATAACACTAACTGAGTATATTATCATTTATTACTGGAGTTTTTTATTTTTATATCGGAAAAAAAGAATAAAATCATATGTTTACCTCTCTCATAACATTACAGTAATCATTATTAGCTTGCAGCATATTTTTAGAAGTTAAACATTTGATCTCACAAGACAAGTGTTTAGCCTCTCTGCAACAGTAGCCATGCTTTGATCTCCTACTAAGAGCTTCTTCTCGGAAATCTGCAAGACATATGTTATTATGCATTACAATTGTTTGGGAGAGGATTTTATATAAATATCAACAACTTTAATTGTCCTATTAACAACTCTACTTGCCCTAAAGCAAGTTATGCTTGATGGTTATGGTTATGCTTATGCTATACATTAATTACTAAAACTTCAGTCAGTATGTAATTTTTCTTGCCAAAACAGAATATTATCAAAACCAGTATAATATTTATTTTGGTAAAAGTGGCTCTTTGCTGGTTGGAAGATTTTTTTTGGCAGTCTATTAATCTAAAGTATACTCTATGTACTAATCTACAGGTGGATGTACCACAAAACCCACCCTAAAGTACAGTATGCTTGTATCACAAGACATTAGAAAATTTCACTGTTATTTTTATGTCATTTTAAACTTCTCTCTATAACTAGCTCTTTATAGGCTAGCTATTATGCAATATAATTATATATTTTTTTAATACTTTTAAAGTTGACCAATTTTTTTGAAATGCACCTCAAGACCCACAATCACTGTTTTCGCTGTTGGTTTTTCATCTTTGAGGCTAGATTCTTAATTTTTGGTATGAGTTACTTATATTTAATTGTCTTGTAGGTAATTATAGGTTTGTAAACTTAGTCTGCTCAGGTCCCAAAGTACTACAAAACCCACAATCTAAAAACAAGTAGTTTACAATGTTTATAACTTGTGCTTGCAACTCATAGACTAAGAGATTGTTTGAAATATTATTTTTAATGGTATTTATCAGCTATTTAAATTTTGCAACTTTTTATTTCAAAGAAAATATAAAATATAAAAAGCATGTACAATTGTTATTAATAATGTTTTACCATTCATCATGTCTCAACAAATTCAACCCTCCAGGCACAACAGGTGTGAAACAGCTGTTAGACCAAAATATCCATCAAGAGTATGAAAAAGAAAAAGCCTCAATGTTTTTAACACACTTAATAGAGATGTTTTTATGCTATTATACATTTGGGATATGTGGGTATCAAAAGAAGCAGTAAAAAATGGAGCAAGAAAAGTTGATGTAGTAACAGCAAATCAAGCTTGTGTTCGCTAGAGCTGTTGACATCTCTTGTTTTATCACCAACTTTATCAATCATTTCACCTTTTTTTCTTTTCTTTTGTGGATCTACTTATAGTTGGGATATGCTTTAATATGGTCAAAGTTTAAGTATATGGGAATCATTGAAGAATTTCATGAAAGTTTAATGAAAGTTCAAAAGGTAAAACCGAAACTTTCAAACAAATGCACCAGAGTGACTTGTCCATGTTTCAATGGACAATGAAGGCAAAAAGGGTAATTGACTTAGTTAAAGACATAAAAAAAGAAGAAGGAAAAAACATTAGACAGGTTTGAAAAAGAAAAATGAGTCTAGACTTAGTACAAGAAGTAGTTAGTACAAGAAGCAGTTGTGTTTGCAATTGTAGTCTCGAAATTGATGATTTTATAAGCATTTTTTTTTAATTATTTAAAATTGTTGAATCAATGTTTTTTTACAGCCAAATTAGTATGGTTATAAGAAACACATATTAAAAGTTTCTGTTGTATAGACTGAGTGACTGTGGGCCCATTCTTTAATATTGTGGGTTTTGAGTTACTATGTGGTGCATCATCCACCTGTATATTGTTATGACATAATGAAATCATGGAAAAAGCAGTGGTAGAGTTATAGATTATATCTGAGAGTCCTCTAAGCTAATAGAATTAAATGCTTCTTTATCATCATTCTCTGTATCTTGTTTTATTTATCATATCTGATTAATCAGACATAATTACGAAAGAGTGCACATATCACTTAATTAGAAACGATTTCAATTAAGAAATCTATTTCAACCTTCCGCTAATGATAGTTACTCTGCAAACATTATAATTTCTTTTAAAATTTGTACCTTCTCTGTAATTAATAAGAATAACGTTTTATCTTTAAAGGTTGTCTCTAATTATATCGTGTTATAACGTCAGGGGGTTATGATAAGTTTGTTCTAGTTGGTTTTTTGAATTGAAAACAAAAACAAAACGTCGATAAGAAAAATAGTTCCTTTAAGTAAACTCTCAACTAACATCTGTAAGTATCTAAATATGCGTATTTGAAACTCACAAAAGAAAACACTCAAAGAAAACTCTTCTTAAGTTGTTATTATGTTAACTTGCTATTTAAGTTTTACTTGAAGCCACTTCAAAATGCTAAGGTAATGGCGCCGTTTTTGCAAAACCTCGAGTCATATTTCAGTTATTAACAATGCTATTATTTCATACGATGATATACGTGAAGGGAGGGGCATAAAACATTATCTCTTGAAATATCAAATGCAAAGATTTTAAAAAGCAAAACTATTTTCTATACAATGTAGATATATATGTAAATAAAATTCTTTCTGTTTAACTAATAAAACAGCTAAGAAATAATAACTTGCAAACAAAGTTTGAATTAAACGCGTGTGTTGCCCATGGTTTATTGTTTTATTTTATTTCATGATTTTATTATTTTTTCTTTAGAAATTGATTTATTTACTAATTTCGGAAGTGAGAAATATCACTTATCAACACTTTATCGGTTATTATTACACCTTATATATCATTTAATGAATTTAACCTCTTAAAAGTTTAACTTAGCTTATTTTCAAACTCATGGTTAAAATTTAACCACTTTTTCTACTTTTTAACTAGCGCATTGTGATTTCCTCGCATTTACGAACGAACAAAATATATATAGAAGAGTGCTTATCCAGCTGTGCGGAGGCAGAATCTATGTTTTTATATGTTAGTTTTATTTAAAACTTCTAATTATGTATTTTCTAATGGCATCACAATTACTTGAGCGTGTAAAGTTCCGCTGGTTAGTTCAGTAACTTTAGTTTCTACCCATGTAGAAGATTATTATATTCCAAGTTAACTGCTGGTTATTAAGTCCAAAAAACACTTTTTAGCGGGAGTAAATCTTTAGCGACCGTGGGTACCAACGGAGTTTAAAATCAAATCAATCATGTTTAACTACAATGTCTATAAGACGGCTACCAATAATGACAAGATGATTACGAGTGGCTACGAGATTATTGCGAGTGACTGCGAGGTGATTACGAATGACTGCGAGACGACTACGAAAGGCTTCGAGAAGACTACGAGAAGTGTTTACGCAAGTGAACTTTACGAATTACTACGAAAGGTCTGCGAATAACAACAAGGCGATTAAGAGCGATTACAAATAATTACGCCCACAATCGATTCTTGTATTATCGAAAAAGTATTTAAATATGAATGTGCACCTTAGATACTGGTTACATGAACAACTGAACAACAACAGAACTAATATGTTGAAACAGTTTTTGCACATAGTCAGAAATTATGACTGTTCATTCAATTATATGCGCTTGTATCTTGCAAATAATGTGAAGATTGTAAGCACAGGTTTTCAAAATGCCCGCTAACTATATTTAAAATTCAACTCTATTTCGAAAAACCTACGGACGCATACAAACTTAGAGTAAATCGTTTTGAATATTTGGAACCTTACCTCGCCACAGTTTCGATTCGATCAAACAATTCCACAAAAGCGACTAAAATATGATTAGAATATTTTATAAGCAGAGAATACTTTAGTTTTTTCATTTTTTTATTTAATTTTTTACCGGCATTACTGCATTTTTTTTCGTAAAAAATAAAAAAATAACTTACCTCCGACCTGGTGCATGTTTTTACGATATCACTTAAGCGCCGACTGACGTACGCATGGCCAAATCTGTATTTACGATCTGCTACCAACTAAAATATAACACACATGAACAATTCGTACATATTTGTGTAAAAGCCAAGAAAAACTTGGTTCATGATTATTAACAAATAATAAATTAACAGATTAATTCTGTCATATTTAAAAATTAAATATTAACAACTTCATATCAATATGTCAGAAGTATTTTTAAAATGATTTGGCGCCAGTATATAAGAAAGTGATTGAAAAAACGTACGATTGACAGGTCTTATTATCGTTAGAAAGATATCTGATAGTTTTTTAAAAGAAAACCTTCTTATAAAATTATATTGTTTTAACATATTTAATTAAAACAACTACAAACCCTTTGACAATTTCTTCTGCAAGTCAGCGATTTCGTGTAAAAACAACAAGTTGATATCCCTTTAAAAATTAAAAAAATCAACATGCTAACTAACATTAAATAAAAAAAATTAGATTGCACTGCGATTAACTTTAGTCAATTATAAAATAGGTTTATAATTTTATTCGATCTACGATTTTAGTATGTGATATTTCAACGATCCAAAAACAGCTTTGGCTAAACGAAACTCACAACAGAGAATATCAGGTCTTTTAAAAGAAAAATAATGCAGTTTATCAACTCAAAACATTCGAAATAAAGATATTTATATTCTTAAGAAAACAATCCGTTGTAGTTAAGACATATAGCTTATCCTTTTTACAAAGAATTTCAATCCATGACAAAGTAGTATTCATACATAATATAAAAATAATGAATTTGATAGGCCCATCAAATTTCATCATTCGCTTTTTTCTTCGAATGTTATGTTGAGAATTTCTCTCTCACTCTTTTAGTTATTTCCTTTATATTTGCTGTTGAAATTTATCTACTCAACAAAAATATAGAAAAAATAAATAAAAAAAATCTGACGGTAAAATTAATATTGATAAATGAGTTTCTAAATTCAACTAAAAAACTTTTTAACAACATATGTTTATTTAAATATTAGAGTGTGTTATTCTGTTATATGTACAGAGATTTACAAATATTTAAGCAAAGAAATTACCTATTACTTCAACATACATTGATACACAATATAAACAAACTAAGGCTAAAACACGTGTATACATTTTAAAGTTATAATATATCTAATTTAAATTTGATTATAATATCGTATAATTAATTCCATATAATTTTTACATTTCTGTTTTCTGATGTGTCTATTTAATATGCTATTTAGCGTGTTTTCCTGCTGTGAGGTGCATATAAACTTTTTTTTGTTATTTTTGAAAAACGTTTTTACGCTATCTGTCAATGACATCTTTTCTAGATACGTCAATCATGATTAGACAGAAACTTAACGGGGGTAATGTACTAAAAATATTTTATTACTAATTTTTTTAAAAATGTATAATCTTGAGTATTTTTTATGTTTTTACAAATGAAACAGCTTTGTTGAAATATGTGCATATTTTAAAATAATCGAAGTAAAACAATTATATCAAAAACAAAAAGTAATTAGGTAGATAATATTTATACACCCGGTTACATTGTGAAGATATCTCAAGAAGGGTTGATCTTTTTCTAAATCATAAAAAAGTTTAAAGTTACAAAATACCAGAGTTAGAAAGAATTTATCACAAAATCATAAAAATATCCTACTTCGCTGTCGAGTTCAGGTCGAGCAACATCAGATAGTGATCGTATTGTGAACTTCTTAGTTTACAGCTGTGATTATTAATATAGATAGAAATTGTTGAGCAAATACAATAAAAAAAGAATTATTCACGATTACTTATTTGCTCACGTGGCGTCCTCTTTTGAATTAAGTTTCGAACGACAAAGTTGTTTGGTGATATTCAAAACTCTCTTCTGCAAATATTTCTTTGAAATAGTTTTTTGAAGCCCCTTATACCCACCCCTTGTTGTTAGTTCACATTGAAAGCAAACACATTTGATTACGTAGGAAATGAAAAGAAACTCTTTAAATTATAATTTAAAGAACCATAGATGAATGTGAATAAAATGAGAATTGTTGATTATGCAGAAGGTTCTTCTTCTCGAGATTAAATAAAAATTCCATTCAAGTATTTTAATGATTATTTTTTACAAAAAAAAAATTATTATCATTTTCGAGTTTTGAAAAGTGCTGACTTATGCAAAATCAGACATAAAAGTGTCAACTTTAAAGATATAAGGCGTAACTTAACAAAAAATATAGATTTATCAAAACATAAGAGAAATCGTAACCAACTAGCCGTTAATTAAGATAAAACACTATGGTGGAGTTCAAAGAAAAATGGTTCTAGAAGATAACCCTGCTTTCGATACGATCTTTTTTTAGCTGATAATGTCTCTGAAATAAAACTTAATGCTTTTTAATATAAAGATTTATAAAATACAAAGAGAATATTGTAGACAAGAAGGAAGTCCGTTAAAACTGAAAAGTTTATCATGTTTTTTGATTTAAAAATAGAAAGAAAATGGGCTGGTCCAATCTCTTTTATCTGGAGTTCAAATTGTTTTTGTCAATTGTGGACGTCATAGAGAGATCGTATATCTATATGTTGATCATTCATAGGAAACAAATCAAATTATTCCTTTAAAAAGAAACTCAATAACCCAAACTATCAATCAGAACTTCTTTGCTCTTTTTCTATAGCTATGGCAGACAGACTAAAATACTCTGGAAAAACCATTTGAGAAAATAATTGATTTTGTTTTGCGCTTTTGTCGTTATGTAAATAAAGTTATGCTAATAAAATTCAATATGTAGATGAGGTCATCCCTAGAGATTTTATATATAAACGAATTACATTCTGCTTTGTCCGTGTTGAGTAAAAGTGTAAGGATAGTTATAAGTATTATGTGCACATTAACATGTAAGGTATGCACTTTTGCAACAGCAACATGTTTTATTCAGAAGCAGATTAGAAATAAACGATCAGTTTTGTATTCACAAGCTATGTAAGTTGTAACCCGGTAAGTTGTAATTGGAACCTTAACTACTTCTTCATTGTTTTTAACGACTATCTTTCAAAATAGATTTTGTATATGTGCCGGCACTGATTTAGTGTTAGTGTTAACAGAAGTGTATTATGTCTTTTTTCATATTATTATAGAGGGCATCGCAATTAGAATTTTGCTGTATTTTTCTGAAAGAACCTAGAACTCAAACAAATCGCATTTAAATATCCATAATGGTTGCCGTGGTTACGGACAAGAGTTATAAAAAACATTTAAAGTGGAACTAAGCTCAAAAATAATGTTATCATTTTTTTTCATATCATTGAAGAGGGTGTCGCAATGAAAATTTTGCTGTATTTACTTTTTTCTGAAAGAACCTACAACTCACACAAATCCCATTTTAATATCCCTTTTTGTTTCCATGGTTACGATTTTTGTGAGGTAGACGTTGCAAAACTTAATTGTTTTCTTTTCCGTAAACACAACAAGATTTAATAAAAACATTCAACGTGGCTGATACAGAAGAAAACAGTTAATCGGAGACCGAAAGTTATTTTGACCAAGACTCTTCAAAGATCGATGCTTTTATTACTGGATTATACTGCAATGAACCAGAGTACACAGTGGAAGACTTAAGATTGTAAACAAACACTGATGATTCATTATATAATGAAACTTTGAATCCTAGTTGTTAAGAAAACCTTCTCTGGTGTACTTTCTGGATGTAGTATTAGAAGAAGCTAAGTACTGTAAGAAATATTGGATGAAAACTTGACCAGAGAACAATATGTATAGCAGAGCATAAAATCAAAAAGTTTTGTAATATTTTTGTTGTTTTAAAGGCATTTTTATTTTCTTGTTTTATAATAAACTTATTTATATATTATTCTTGATTATTTTATTCGAATATTATTTAAGCACGCGTTCAAGCATATTGAGAATTAATTCTATTCAAAGTTAATAAAAGTGAAGTGTTTTTTTTTTTTATTTAAGTTTGATAACACGAGATATGTTGTGAGTTAGAGTTCTAAGTTCTGTACAAGTTTATATTTGATTTTTTTTAGATAATTCAACGATTTAGCTTGATATACTATAAGATAATAATTTAAAAAATATTTAAACTGTTTCGTAGCATTATAATTGTCCAAGAGGAGCTATAAAATATTCTTGATTTGTCCAAACGAAATAAAATAATTCTTAAAAGAAAAATATTTTAATATTGGAACATTATTTTTGTTTCCAAAGTTTAGTTCCCCTTTAAGGTTAAGATTTGTGTCAATTGGTTGAAGTGAAAAAAATATACACTTGCTCGCAAGTTAAATCACTTCCATCGTGCGAACACTTAGTAGCTAAACATTTCAATATGAACATGATATTCAAAATTGTCAGCTGAAGCAAAATTTGATGGTTGTAAACAGATACCATGCTAGAAAAGAAAACACCATAGAAAAAGAGAGCCACTCTGAATTACAAATATTTGTTCTTTCTATTTACAGAAGCTTCAAAATACTTGAAATTCATAGTGTCATTATTCTCGTGTTGTAACAATTTTGGCATGTGCGTATTGAATGTTATTCAGTACACAGTCTCTAAACAGTCAAAACTTCCTAGTCACATCGCAATTCAAATTTAAAATATTTCAGAATTAAAATATTAAATATCAAATATTAAAAATTATCCTGCTCATCAAAGATTTGTACGAAAATTGTTCGTACAAGTTACTGATGAAGTTTGGATATATATTTTTCATTTCATTTATCATTATGCATTAAAACCACAACTTATTCGTTCATCAAAGCGCGTAGAAGAAGCGCGCCATCATGAAGAAGCTTTAAACCCAAATATAGTTTATTAGAATTTAGTTTTTATCCAAATCAAAATATAATAAAGCTAAAATTTGGTCAGTTCTTCCTCAGGGGTGTAAGTAGTCAACAGAAAAAAATTCAAATGACACCCAAATGGCAAAATGGAATGTTGAGACCAAAAGATTTAGGCATTTCTAAAAAAAAAAAGTCTAAAAAATAGAAATCATTAAAATTTAATTTTTATTTATCATTAGATATATATTGACCTGAAGTATAGTATGCTAAAAAAAAAAATTGTTTTTTGTATTTGGTTTCATTCCATATTGGCTTTTTTCCGGGCAATAGCCATATTTGTAATTATAGTAGTTCGTTGTTTGTGTGTAACGTTCCCGGTTATTCGTTCCGGTTACATTATACTGTAGATTGCGTATCGAGCATTTTCCGGGTAATTACTTGACGATGCACTTAAAGACCATAAAAGTTAAGAAAGTTGCTTTTTCCTTTTGCTAAAAAAGCTAATGCTGTGTCACAATCTGCCATTGTAAGTATGACAATAAATATATAATCTTTAAACTTGCAAGAAATATTTTCATATTCCATCCAAGATTTATTCTTTGCTGAAAAAATATGACATGACAAATATCTTCTATTTTAATGATAAATTAGCAGAATAACGATATCAGTATTATCTGCTACTCTACAAATGGTCTTACCCCGCCACTGTATTGTAGGGTTGTTCACACAACTTATTATATCCAGTGGGTCTCATTGCAGTTAAGGTAATTTGGAAGAAATCTTTATTGAGTTACTTGAACCGCGTTTGATTTTGTTACCTCTGTATCCGAACATATTTCCATACCTACTCTTCTTGTGTGCTCCTTTGATTTTTAAGAAGGATCTTCATAGCCGTTTCCAATCTCTGAAAAACGGATACGTTTGATCCAAAACACTTGACACAACAATTTATCCCTATGCATATATTAACAATGTGAAATTAAGGTCACACTCAATAAAAATTCCTAAGTACTTGAGTTATTTCTAATTTGAATGAAAAACTTTTTATCGGATTATAATGCTGAAGGTTTTCAAATCAAGTGCTCTTTCAATGTTTGCATAAGAAATTCCATAAACTTTTAAATTAATAAAAAATTATAATTTTTTTAAAATCGCGATATCTCAGAACGACATTTCACTACAATTTACTGACTTATAGGATCCCGCGCTAAAAAACCATTTACCGCAGAGGCTTGAAATGAAAACGATTAGAGAGAAGAAAGATTTTTCTGTAACATCCAACTAGGGTTTTGGGAATAAATTCTACGATGTAGAGATAATAGTGAAAACATGTAGAAACCACTCTAATGAAAAAATTCACTTTAGTATATAAAGTTTGACCTTATTATGAAAACGAAGACAAAACAGCAACAACAAAAAACAAGGGAGAAAAAAAGGGAGCCTATAAGTACATACGGTATAATATCGGAAAATGTTTTTTTTGCGTCATTATAAAATAAAAACTACTTAATCCTATGAAAATTAAAAAAAAATATTTAGAATCTATTAAGTGATCTTTTATACACAAAAAAATGTGTTTATAAAAAACATCTCTTTTGTTAAGAAAAATTAAGAAAATATTATCTATTAAGGTTAAACTAGTAGGGATGATTCTAGAAGGCTGGAAATTGTAAGGAGAAAAGAAATGAGACAGTTTGGTCACACTTAGACTAAAATAAAAACTATTGTAATAAAATTCTAAATTTGAATTCAAAACATTTTTTTAATGAAATGATATATAAAGCAATAATAAAATAATCTTTTTTTTATAAAAAATAACAAAGCCAAATAAAACAAGAAACACAAGTGTTTTAACTCTTGGAAAAATAAAACAATATTACACGAAAAAAATAACAAATGATTTTAACGTCAATTATTATTAATAAACGCATGATTTCAGCAAATATGAACAGTTAATGTCACGTGTTATTTTTTATCAAAAGTGACAGGCAAACTCCCACTATTTCACCAATCAATTGTAGATTTCAAACGGCTGGTTTCCAAAAAAAAATACCGAATAAAAAAATCTTATTGCGTGTGAAAAGCAAATTCGGAAAACATATTGGTGGAATATCATTTCCGGTATTCCAGAAATCTCTACGTTGTTACGCTCGCTCCGCGTTTTGAAGTGAATCGTATGACGCTCTTTCAAGATTTAGACTTTTTCTTACCAAGAACTTATCTTTTGTTAAAACTTGGTTTCTATGGCTTTTAGTTCTTCTATTATATCCAATTTTTATTGCATTCATCAATTCCTGCAGTTTTTTTGTTATGTTTTTAACTCGACATTAAGTGGGGAAAGGAAGAACAAGTCTTTATCAATGACCAGAATTTTAATCAAACTAAAAAAAAAAGGATTAAAATAAATTGAGAAATTATTTTTTCAAATTTTTTATGAATTCTTTCTTTCCGTTTTTTGTAAGTATGTTTTAACACTTTCTTAATATCTTTATATCTTACCTTAACCTCTTTAATAAATAGCATCTTTACTGCATTAATGTATATACCTGGACTTAATATCCTAGGCATATTGAAAAGCGTCGAGAAGCGAAAGCGAAACCTCTTTAAATATGATAAAAGGGTTTACTATAATTAGATTTTTTGTAAAAAATGCCCCAATTATCAATGGATAAGGCAAATTTAATCGATGAAATGCTTGGGTGAAGATGATAAACATTATTGACAAGTATCAAAAATAATTATAATAATGTCAGATAATTAAAAAGATAGCGGTGTGGCGACAATCAGCTACATAAATTACTAATAAAAATATTTACAATCTAAAACTAACAATAGATACATCGTAATTGATAAAAAGTTGTTTTTTTTGATTAAAAAAACATATAAAATATTATTAACAAAAACACAAATCATTGATGACTAAAGTTTTTTTTATCATTTTTAAACCAAAATCCTGCTCTAGCTACTAATCAAACAACTAATTGAATGCGAATTGACATTTTCTATCAGAATGTGAAATTAAAAAAATTTAATCAATGCAAATCAGAAACATTAAACGTTGTTGTCATTTTGCTCATTTTGTAACTGCCAGCAAAACAAGCTACGTGATAGCTATTTTTAAAATGTTTCACAAGTCAAATTTTAAAAGAAAAGTTTTGCAATTCGACTTAACGAGCCACAAATTATTGTTCTTTCAGCATAAAATCTGCGTCGTATGCTGTATAAAACTAAGAATATAAAACTGTCAAATTGCAATTAATTTTTTTTTTTAGAGACAAACTTGCATTTAAAGCTGACACATCACAATTATCTACTTTATATTAAAATATTTGATAAAAATCTGTCCTTGCAATAAAAATTATACCCAAATTTTAAATATATAATTAAATCTCCAAACTCTTAAGTAAATACAGGAGAATCGACAAATTCGACATAATGGTTCAAATACGACAAGGGAAGTTTGTCCGTTTCGCAGATAATTAGCACGTTGTTATTGGACTTCAAGTACACTTTTGGTACATATAATGTTTTCTGAGGCCCTTTAGGAGTCCAGTACCGTCCCAAATTTACGCCATTCAATAGGACGAAACCCTACAAAAAATAACGTTTAGTAATTAATTCTAAGATAGATTTTAAGATATATTAAAAATATTACTTTTTCGGTTATCTTTCGATAAGAAAAAAACAAACTATTAACGTAGCAGGGGAACAACAAATTTTCATATATTTTTTTCATAACTTCAAAAGCTTTCAAAAACTTTCAAAAAAACAAAAGCGTTTAGATTTTTATTCTAAAAATTTGACTTTTCGTGTCAGGAATGAGTTTAAAAAAGGAACACTAACAGTTTGGTGGCAAATAGTAAAAAAAAAAAAAAAAAAATTAAGGGACTTTGATAAGTTCTCGAAAAAGTCTACAAATGTCACCTTTCTAGACTCATAATCCTCCAACTTCATGAAAAACTCGGAGAAACTCAGAAAATGAAGGCTTCACAGGAAATTGCTATGTACGGATGGACAGATACGATTGAATCTTCATACTTATTAAATTTAACTACACCTTTATTAAATGCTTATAACACAGAACTTTTTTATTCAAAAGCAATCCAACAGAACATAAACACATAAATTGCTTGGATAATAAGGAACGTCTAACGACTGTCTAACCTTAGTCCACATATCTAACTTCAGATAAGTATCTTCCACATCAGTTGCATCAAAAGTAAACAATAAAGCAGAAGGGACGACAGCCAATTTGCTGGCATCGTAAACAAACGAACGTTCATTTGAAAGTTCTGTACCATTTATGGAATACATATCCCAATTCACCAGTTTCTCACCATTCAATAGCACATCATCAATGATACCCTAAAAATTACTAATAAGGTAAGGAAATTAAGGTAAGTAAAAATTAAAAAACCAATTACACGAATATTACCTTTTTAGTATATTGTATAAATGGACCGAAATTAACACGACCTTGGTTTTCAACCTAGAATAGTTAATATTAATAATTTATATTTCCAAAAGGGGAACTGTGCGAAGAAAAACCTTCGTTAAATATTAAAGGGAAACTGTGCGAAGAAAAAACCTTTGTTAAATATTAAAGGGAAACTGTGCGAAGAAAAACTTTTGTAAAATATAAAAGGTTAACTGTGCGAAGAGAAAGACCGAAATTTGTAACCAAAATATGAAAATAATAACAAAAAAGGGCAAAAGCACTAAAAAAATAAAGAAGCGACCTTGGAGAATATTAAACCCTATACCAATTTAAAGAATATATTTGTTTCTAGTTTTGCCAAGTTATGAAAAGAGATAATGATACAATCTATATAGGATTTCAAAAACATAAATTTTGAACTTTGACCTGTTTTTCTAAAATATTAGAGAATAAAACATTGTTATTATCGGAATTGTAATAGTTATGTTGCATTAATCTCACTGCTTGAACTGTTAACAGATACTTACTAAAATATCTAAAACACTACCAGAAGTTATTTCAATGGAGTGGTTAGGATTGTTTATATCTAGTATCCCTTGCAAAACCTACAAGGCAACAACAGAACAGATTATAAAGCAAACTCTAGTATTTTAACATACAGACAAAATAATTTTCATACCACTTAAAACGGAAATATTAAAGCCAAAAATTTCTTGAAAAATCCTTGCTTTTAAAAATGCACATGAAAAACATTAACATTCGTAACAAGAAAAATTAAGCAGCCATATACAGCAAAACTCGTAGAAAATAAAGTTATAGAAAACAAGAAAGACTGGCTACTGGATTCCTTGGATATACTAAAAACAGTTTCTAACCATCGCGAGTGAACTAACCATTTAAAGTGTGTTTTTAATAATCAATACATATAATACATTCATTGATAGTTACAGATTAAAAATATTTAAAACTGATATTTATGTAGAAAGTGCTTCACGCTTTTATTTGCACGTCTTGTAAAGTCTTTTGTGTATTTCGCATAATTTAATTTTCACTCAAAAAATCTAAAAAAATCTATTGAAATGTTTTCTAGATATTATAAAGAAATATATTTTTTGGAAATGCTTTTATACAAAAATATGCAATATCACGCATTATTAAAATAAAATTTATTTTATAACTTTTGGAGATAATGTTATCTAGTATGTTTGAAAGCCCTTATTATGGCCTAACTTAATTCAAAAAATCAAAAACCCTAATTTTGGGATAAAATTTATCTTTTGGTTTTAATTACGTAGAAATAAGAATAGGTTGGATTATTACACCTAGTATATTTAAAAGCCCTTTTTATTGCATAACTTCATGCAAAAAATCAAAAAAAATCAATGAAGAGTTCCTGAAATATTATCAAAAACCCCAACTTTTGGGCCTTAATTGACCTTTTGATACTAATTACACAGCAATAAAAAATTTTGGGGGTGTATGCCTAGTGCATCTAAAAGCTATAATATCGCGTAACTCCATGCAAAAAGTCAAAGAGATGTAACAAAGTGACATACTGAATTTTTTCATTACCCCTTTTTAGGCCAAAATCGACCAATTCCTCAAAATTAAGAATTTTTTAAAAAAATCCAGCTTTAACAATTTTAAGTGTTTATAGATGTCTAATAAATCCATTCATAAATTTAGAAAAAATTAATATCCCAATCCTGAGAAAAATCCATTGGCTAAAGTTGGGAGTCCAATAAAAAGAAAAAATGCACTAAAATAAGATTCTCCCCCGAAAAATTTCTGGGTTGGTATTATCAAGGTTAACTTAAAGTTCTAGTATCTTTTTAATTGACATCAATCGCAAACAGTCAAACGGTTTATTTTTTACGTTTTTGCAATAAGTTATAAAACATATCATATCTACATATACTTATTTCTCAATACAAAAAAATCCGCTTTTAGTTACCCAATGCAGTTAAACATTCGATGACAACATTATTTCACATTGTTATTTGTAAAAATAAAAGGTAAAAAGTATAGCAATATGTAACCATGACAGCGATTTTTTTCTGTTTAATTTCACACGAAAGTATACTCTAAGTTATTGCATAACTTTATGAAAAACAACGACAGATGTTACACTGTAGTACTTCTATCAAAATAATGCCATCAGCCTACCTGATTGATAAAAACATGAGCTCTGTCATGATATCTCTTCAAAGTTAATGTAGATGTACTGCTTTCTTGAGTATCTTTTGAAGAGATGTTAGTTCTATACAACACATATCCATAGGGTATATCAAGATCTTCAAATGCTATTGGGTCAAGATTATTTACTGGTTTCTTTTTCTGAAGCAGCGTAAATAAAGACGTAATCTAAAGAAAGAATAAAGAGTAAATATCATTGAAAACGTAACAATAACAATAAAAATACAAAAGATCTTCTCTTTTTCTTATTCTTAACAATATAATATTAATAAAACTTTTCTCAAACTTATCAGTTTTTTAAATGCCCAGTTCTTTAACACAGTGCAAGTTAAGAAATAACGTAAAAGCTTACTGCTGTTGCATCCACTCTCCCATACGCCTTTTTTATAGTTGGTTTAGGTTGGGGACCAGCAGGGATTTCAACATATTTAGCTAAAACTTTTTGAATAGCAAAGTACTTGGGAGTAGGATCACCAGCTTCTGACAATGGTGCATCATAATCATAACTAGTGGGCTGAGGTTGGAATATAATCCCCTCATTTGCGCCATTCATAAATGCAAAGTTTGTGCCCCCTGAAGAAATATGCACATAAAATATAGTAATAATAATAAGGGATAAACTTTTTAATTTTTCTTTTTTGATTTTTCTTTTTAAAAATTTCCATGCTTATGAAATTAATTTCATTTCTATTTTTTGTAGAGATTGCTTTAATTTTGTTAAAAAAAGAAGGTCAAAATTACAAAGGTAATGCTTGATAAAGGTCAACATTAATTTAAATAATTAACTTTTGTGTACCTTCAAACATATACATATTCATGGAAGCATTTGCAGCTAATATTTTGTCCACATACACAGCTATTTCAGCAGCACTTCTTTTCTGATGGGGCTGCCCCCAATGATCTAACCATCCCGTATAATATTCAGAATTTACCTTTGGAATATATATATATATATAAGAATATGAAACAATAAATATAATAAAAAATAAACAAGAAATCTTTATGCTTAAAAGAGTTGAAAAACACAAACACATTAAATTATCATAAACTAGGTAGACCAGTTTAAGAGAATAAAGAGAACACAATGAATGCATTATCAAGTTTTTTTACTTGAATTCCCAGAACTGTGTTACTGTAAAAAAATCCCTAGCTCAAAGAGAAAATTAACCTATTAGAAATCTTGAGAAATTAAGAGAAACCATCTTTAAAACATGCTAATTATACTTCAATATGTTTCTGAAACCAAAGATAAAAAAATATGTTTACATAAGGTCCATGTGGCTGATATTTTCTTTGAATTAGGAATGTCTTAGCTGGATCGCCACCTGCACCAAAATCAATTGTAGTATATAAAGTCTTGGTTGCTCCACATATTAAAAACATATCTGCAGCACCATCGGTAGTGAAAAGAACAACATCATCACCAAGATATTTACGAAACATTGACTCTAGTAAATTAATGTATTCATGATCACAACCGTAACTGCCATATTCATTTTCAACCTTAAAAGTAAAACAAAATAAAAGTCTTTACCAGCATTAACTTTTTCACCAGCATGTTTTTTTAATGTATTTAGAAGTAGAAACAGCCAAATAAACACAGCAAATATTGTCTTGATAATTAAATAGCAATTTTTTTTATTTTCAAGTAAAAAGTGTTTTAATGGATTTGAAGTGAAGTGATTTAATGGACTAAATAGGATCATACTAAGCTGAATGTTCTAAGTTGTAAGTATACAATAAGACATTAAGGAGAATGTTGGAATATCTTGTCTATGCATTCACGTTAGTATGTAAAATATTCAATAGAAACTTTATAAATGACAAGTTTGTCAAATATATGTATATTGTTATCTTGTTAAAACTGTGTAAAGAAACTGGGAGCAAATAACAAAAAAACTTTTGTTTGAATGAATGCTTAATAATTTGATTGCGTAACATATTAGGTAATGATATGTGGTATGATTTGCCTTGATATGTGTGGAACACATATGTGTGTTAGTGAGATGACGATTGGTGCTTTAAGTGAATGTACATGATATTATTGTGAACTGGGAAAATACTCAAACATCTTGAAATGGGACTATTGAAACATGTGAATGATGTAAAATAAGGTATGTGTGTATGTGTAAGACATGATATGAAATACAACTTGACTCAATACATGTGTGCTTGTGTGTTACATGATGTTCAAGATACGGTGAGTAAATGCATATAGTGTGAGTGTTAAGGTAATGTGGCAAAACATGTATACATAAGAGGGTGTGGGTATGGCTTTTGATCTACTTTAAATTTGAAGGTAAAGGAAAAAATCAAAATTAATCAGATTAATCTTGAAAACTGACAAGTTTATTTTTTAATAAAAAATTGTGAAGACCTTATACCATTTGTAAGTATTTCTACTTTATTCTAGCACCTTAAAACATGGCTTGATCACATCAGAGTAAGTTCTTTTTGGATAAATACATTATTTTTTAGCTTTCAGATTTAATCTTTTAATGTTATTGTTAAAAACATTGTAAAATAAACATAAGATAAGATGATAAGACATAATGCAGTCCAAGATAACTGGAAACTTTGGACGAGAAACCAAAGACATGATGAACAAATCCTATATATAGACAAACAAATTTTGACCTTTTGACTCTTATTACCGGAAAACTTTTCAGATTGTCTTTTGTACAATTAATTTTTATTCAACTTACCCCTCACAAAATAATAGTAAAAAATTATAAAGATGACTTTGACCCTGCTTCTATGGGAACAAAAATTTCCTATAAATTTAGCTGTCATTTTTGTACATTTATGATCTATAACTCCATACAAAACAACAGTTCTTTCTGTAACAATGTGCCTAGCTTTGTTATGTTACATGTTTGACCTCTTGACCCTAATTAATAAGAGTTTTCAAATATAAATGATTTATTTGTGCCTTATTTTTTGCAAAAAATCAAAAAATGAAATATAATGACTTTTTGTTCAGTTTGACCTTTCGACTTGTTTCTGATTCTGTACATGAAGGGATCTTGAGATACAGAAATTACTTATTTCCATACTGAGTTTAGTGTAATAATTCTTTAAGATGCAGACAATTGAAATACATCAGTTTGTGCTTTTCTATTAGTCTAAAAGTATAAAGCTAGAGAGGCCATAGTCAAACTAGTTTTTTTAAACTGAGATTTTTATTGGATAGGCTACTTATTACATAATTATTATAAATCATTTACGAGATGGTAATGGCGATAGTAAACAGTATATAATTAAAGCAATCAGAAAATAATAAAAGTTTTATACAGTTTTGAAAATATCTAATATCTTTCTAAATCAGTAGTAATCGTGTTTCTGTAGCTGCAACTCAATGACAAATTTATATTTCTTTAACAAAATAACATATATACCCAGTAGACACTAGATGTCTTTTAGACGTCTTGAATTTATCTTATTCAAGTCTATCTAACCATTTATCTTGTAGACGTCTTTTAGAGGTTACATTTTAAACGCGTTTTCACATGCAATTAATAGATGCGTTTTAGACGTCTAAATGACGTATATTATTTTATACAAAATAGTAGTTCAGATCGCATTTTTAGAGGTATATTGAAAGTCTATTAGTCTTTTAAAAGGTATTCAAATTATCTAGAAATAAAGCAAATTATAACTACGTTATCTTATATTTACTTCTCGAATATTGTATATACACGTTTTGGTGGCAGAGATATAACTTATTTTCATATTAAAGATTCTTTTGAATCTATCTTTTAAACCAGGTCAAAAGTGTTGATAAAACATTTCATAATTTCATAATTTTCATTTTTTCGAACATATTTTAAAATGAATGACATTTACCATCACTGTGAAATACAATTCGTAAGTTAGAATTGAATTCTATGGTTGTCATTTGTCAATTCTCATACTCATAAAATAGATTAATTAGTATGTCAAACCAATCTGATGGTAAACTAAATTTGAAGTTGATTGGCATTCGAATTCGAAATATTTCTTGAAAATATTTTTAAAGAAAAAGACATAGGTTTTTGTTATTAAAATTTGTAAGAGTATTTTTGTTATTTATTTATTTATATTTGTTAGAACTTGAACAAAGTTTATAGATCTATATCAATACCATAATATAATATGCGGAATGCATATCTCTTAAATAGTTTGTGCTCATTTTTCAATTATTTCTTAAGTATTTGCACATTTTTTATAAAATCACTAACAGTTGAAAAAAGAATAAATGTAACTAAAAAATAGAATTTTAGATTGTGAAAATTTTCGATGCATAAACAACTTCTTTTAGACTAGTATAAGTAGTCTCAAAAACACATTTTTTTAGATGTATTTTAGACGAATAAGGTAAGACATCTACTAGTCTTGCAAATCAGACGTCTTTAAGATATCTTTTAGACAAGTCTATAATCTTTTTGCCTACTGGGTAGTTGGTCTGAATTCAATGCAGTGACAATATAACTATATTGCCCCTTGCATGTTTGAAGTTAGTATACAGAAGCTAAAACATAATGCAGTAAACATTTTTTAAAAAATAATCAAGTAGAAATAGATAAAGTTCCACCAGCTTTTATTGACCTTTGGTATTGTTTCAGAGATGCTATGTTTAAGCTACAAAACATCTTGTTTCATTAAGAACTTAAGAAGGTTTTTCAACATTCAAATCTGTTGTAGCGCTTCCAAACAAAAAATATTATAGCAATAAAATTTTCAGAGTATGTTAAGTATAAATTTAAATTTGATTATTTACTAAAATATAGTCTGGTCACAGATTATCAGATTATTTTTCTGTAAATATTGACTGAAAGGCTTGGAAACTAGTGCTCAGATTCTTATGGATGAAATTAAGAACAGTAAATACAAAGTAAACTTTATTATACATTTATCCTGAAAATATCATCATTTAATTATGTTCTGTTTTAAAACTATGGGAGGTTTCGTCATAAAATTTTCTTTTAAGGCTGCTGGTGATGTCATAGATTTTAGAAAAACATCACATCAAGGTAAAACATCAATAAAAATGAATAACCCATTTCATGTTTAAGAAGTGTACATAAAAATTGACAGATGGAAAGATAAGTTGCTAACAAATTCTAATCTTTTTTTCAAAATTTTACTAGATCCAGGCTCTTTATAAAAAGGCAACTATAAATAAAGATATTTTGAGAATCTTGGAAAAGGCTTTTTAATGAAATAAAAAGTGTAGAAGTTTTTGTTGCTCTTTAATTTGAAACAAACATTTTTTAACACCTCGGAATCCCTTTAATGTGCTAAAAGATGTAGTGTAGATAGTGGATGCATTGCTATTAAAGAAATAGATGATTTCAATTAAATAATTTATACAAATTATAATGATTTAAAGAGTACTACTCTTACCAGTACTTTTATTTTAATGGGCCTCTACAGTTAATTTATTTTAATAATTTATGCAAAAAAATACAAATATTTATCATGCTTGTGATATCATTTATTTATAATTTAAAAAAGATAAAATAGCCAAAACTACAACCTGAATACTGTATACTTGATAGATTCCGAACTCATCATCAAGTTGAGTGCAAGTTAAGAAAAGAGTGAAGAACTTTTTACCTGCATCATTATAATTGGGCCACCATTCACGTACAAATGTGGTCTTAATATAGACAGCAATTTAGATAACCAATTATCCACATAGTTTAGGTAACCTTTGTCAGATGTTCGAAGTTTCATTGTACTGTTTTTCAATAACCAGTATGGAAAACCACCAAATTCCCATTCAGCACAGATGTAGGGACCAGGTCTTAAGATGACAAGGAGATCATGTTTTTGTGCAATTTTAATAAAATTGACCAGTTTATTTAAATTTTCATATTGCCCATAATATGGTTCATGAATATTCCAAGGTACATACCTAACCAACAAATAACAAGGGGTCACCAGTTATTAAATGGACTTCAAATGAGTTGAAAAATTTAAAACTAAATATTCATTGTACAGTCAAACCTGTATAAGACGGCACCCTCCAGACTAATGAAAAGTGTCTGCCTTATACAGGTGGCCGGCTTATACAGTAACCTGTGTAAGACAGAAAAACTTTTATTTTTTATCTTTTGGCCGGCTTAGAGAGGTTTTCAATGAAAATTGTTGAATAAATCATTAAAAACTCTTAGCAATGCAAATAGCACTGAACTGTGCGAATCAACTTTTAAAATTTCAAAAGACTACTTATTATTAAAAGAGATTAGAAATATAAAATTTTACGATTTTTTTTAAAGATTTTAGTCTGGACAATCGAAACTTTTAATTTTTTGTTGTTGTCTAAATGGATAACTATGGCAATGAAGCAAATACAACAGATGTACATTTCAATATCATTCATTAATTTTAAAATGGAGAGTCTGTTAATAACATATTTATGTCACTTAATATATTATAGACTCTGACGTATTTATTA
Source organism: Aglantha digitale (assembly GCA_031471615.1). Classification (NCBI taxonomy): domain Eukaryota; kingdom Metazoa; phylum Cnidaria; class Hydrozoa; order Trachymedusae; family Rhopalonematidae; genus Aglantha; species Aglantha digitale. The sequence goes on from JAUELD010044055.1 coordinate 25,174, forward strand.
AGAAACCCTTGCATTGTTTTAATTGATTTCAATGAAACAACAATCAAAATAACGCATGTTTTTATAAAACGCATGCTCATGTAAAAAATATTTTTTAAACAGTGACAGAACTTAGTTATGCTTTTCTTTCAATTATAATAAAAATAATTATTTTAAAACATTTTTATGTTTTATTGTTTTGCTAAAATACAGTATAGTAATAAAACTTTAAACCTAAAGAAAGAATAGTGCAGGAGTATCATTTTTTTATTTATAAATTTAGTTAAGACGAAAATTGATACGATATCACCTGCTACTATTTGATATCTATTTTATAACATGCATAAACCATGTGACAAATATTCTGTTTTTGATTGGAGAATTTGTTGTTTTAATTTTTACAATAAGAATGTCATTTGTTGTAAATTTTTATTTTACAATAAAAAATGTAGTTATTTGCTTATAAAACAAATATTAAAATAAAACGAAACAAATTAAACATCAAGTCCATATCACAAGTATATCACATCAATTATATAACTTGATAAAAGATAAATCATGATTGATTTGTCCGTCTTAAAGAGGTTGCATTATTTTCAGGACAAAATAATATCGTCCGTTGTCTGCCTTAGACAGGTGTCTGTCTTATAAAGGTCAAAGTGCATTGAAAATAGGTTGGGCAGTCCATGAAGTGTCCGTCACAGGCAGGTGTTTGGCTTATAGAGGTGTCCAGGAAGACAGGTTTGACTATATATATTTTACAAACCCAAAAAAACAGAATAGGAAACTGCCTAAAATTTAAAACAGAAAACAATAAATATATAATATACATAATATATCAACAAAAAAAGAGATTCTCTAATTTGATATAAAATTCTTAAATAAAGTTGAAAAATTGGGAAAAATGTTCAAATATCTTTTTGATATCATTTAGTTGATTTTTTGACCTAATCGAGGACACTGTGTTACAAGCAATCATACAGGGCTAGGATTTGATGGTATTATTTCTGGTGCCAGCAAGGTTCAATTATCATATAAAAATAACAGATCTCTAATAAATGGAAAAGAGATCAAATAGTTTAGAATCAGTTCAAGCTTCTTAATTTTTATAAACTTTATATATATTTCTATCATATATTTCTTTAGAATATATAGTAAAGTACTTACGTTTGAATTGCATTGCAGCCTGATTTCCGAATCTTGTAGAGTCTATCTTCCCAATACATTTCTGGTACTCGAAAATAATGAATACCTCCAGATATATACCGAAAAGGCTTTCCATCTTTCAAAAATTGATCGTTTTCATAATCAACTATGAATGAGCGTTCACTTGATGTTCCATGTTTAAACAAGCTTACAAACAAGACAACCCACAAACATAACTCATATAACATTTTTTCTCTAAACATCAACAATACAGTGCTTTTAGATTTCATCTTTCATAATAGTAGTATCAATGGAGTAGTGTCTTGTAGATTAAACTGTCAGATATGCTACAATATAAAATCTCAAATACTCTTGGAATCTTTAAAAAAAATATTAGACGTATCATGCAGGCACAAATAAATACAATATATCATATTGGTACAGAATAATCTCTTAATTTATCATTGAAGTGAGACTAAGAATGTAAAAATACATGAAATTATAAAAACGTTTAAAAGTTCAATAATATGTTTTAGCTTTATTACTTAATTTAAATTTCAAAAAAAATAACAGGAATGCTTTAAGGAATTAAGTGATTTATAGATAATAAATGAAATTACTAAATTCAGGAAATCTATCAAACGGAATTGTTAGAAAGTAATATAATATCAATATAACTATTATTTAAACATTGCTTAAAATTCGAAAACTTTATCTTCCTAGGCGATATCAAGCCTATTTTTGAAACAATTCAAACAGGGAGCATTTACCAAATTTTCTGGTAAACTATTCCAATTATTTATAACACACTCAGCTAAAAATTGTTTTTTTCTGCAAAATAGGTTCTGGTAATCGCCAAAACTTAGCCTTAACCACACATAACTACGCATAAGCTTAGCATGTAAGGACTTGTTTTGTGACTTGTGTTAGACTTAATAAAAATAAATAAACAACTACCTTCAGATCTAAATAGGACGATTTTCAATTCCATGGGCAAAATGTCGTTAAACCTCATGAAAAATTCCACTTTCTCGTGATCAGTCTAAACAATAGCTGTATCATGTTTTCTAATCAACATCGTAGTTAACATATCGTGAATCTTTAAATTAGACAATTCACAATTGTGAGATCTTCATAAAATGGATTTTTCATTTCGGTTGTAACAATTGACTGCATAAATACAGAACAGGCAGATATGTGATTACATGTTCTTAAAGACCTGGAATACATGTTCAATATAGGCATAATGAATAAAGCGTCCAGAATTTTCAATTACAGACACCATGGCAATATATAATGTAAAAAATCAATCTTTTACTTTTTGGTTGAAATAGCCATGTTTCAGTTAATGTGAGTTTGAATAATATACCACTGATTAAAAGGGATTGTGTGAAATATTTAGGAATTTTTATAGATTCTAAACTCTCTAAAAAATATCACATTGACCATGTTAAGAAGAAATTAAATTCAGTAATTTATAGATAAATTCTGGAGAGTAATGTTTTTTAAGAATGTTTTTAAAGTTTTCTCGTCCTTTTACTATGAAAAAAACGTAATAAGACAATAAAATTTTTCCTTTTTTTGCGTTTATTTAAATTTAGATTTATAATTGATATTTATATATTATTTGTAAATTAATCCTTCGCTAGCAGAAAGTCACTCTTACCAATTCGGATTTAAGAAATAGCTCAACGATACAGCAGAATTTATTTTAAGTGAAACATTAAAGTACTAAAATAAAAACAAAACTCCTGTATATATGTGCAGCCTAGATGCAGAAGAGCCATTCGGTGTTATTGGAAAGTTCTATATGAGAAACTATATTATGATAAAAAGTTACCCTTACATATAATACATTTAATAGCCACTCTA